>CAUYQS010052332.1:0-44902 GCA_963574585.1 Otolemur crassicaudatus
GCAGGCGCCTGTAGTCCCAGCTACTTGGGAGGCTGAGGCAGGAGACT
The DNA here is from genome assembly GCA_963574585.1 of Otolemur crassicaudatus. Lineage (NCBI taxonomy): Eukaryota > Metazoa > Chordata > Mammalia > Primates > Galagidae > Otolemur > Otolemur crassicaudatus. The sequence goes on from CAUYQS010052332.1 coordinate 48, forward strand.
CGCTTGAACCCAGGAGTTGGAGGTTGCTGTGAGCGTGATGCCATGGCACTCTACCCAGGGGGACAGCTTGAGGCTCCGTCTCAAAAAAAAAAAAAAAAAAGTCTGTTGTTTTAAGCTACTAAGTGTATTAAGTGTATTACACAGTAATAGACAATCAAAACTATATATTAAAAATTTTATGCATTATTTTGATTCTATATTCTTAGTACTGTATACTAGAATACCCAATGAGAATACAAGAATATATGACTAAACATCCATGAAATTAAAAGTGAACATCATAAATATATTACCAGTAGTGACCACACAGTTGATATATTACATATGTTCATCTGCCAAGAAAAAATTAGTAGGACATTTACTAAATAAAGAAAAACAATAGAAAATTATAATTAAGATGAAGATCACGTTAAATTGAAAACATACTAAAACTGTATATTATTTTGATCTGTGTTTGATGCATAGCTGATACCTTAAAAAAATGTTGAGTTAAAATTATACCACAAACCATGGGAGAAAAAAAATAAAACATACTAATCAGTGTATCCACCTTGTTAAGAACATTAAGTTACATAAAGCCAAAGAGTAGAAATACACAGATTAACTGCTAACCTGGCATTTTTGCTGTCCTGTAGTCCTCTGTGAATCGAGCAGTACTTTGACCAAATGGGATATTTTTCTGTCTTAATGTTGTCTTCAAGGACATGGGCGCAGTTCGAGGTTCATTATATGTGCCCGGAGCTGGGGTGATTGATTTTATAGGTAAGAATCTCTAGTGAAGAACAGGAAAATATGCCAGTGAGAAACTAGAGTACATTTTGATATTTCATGAGTTAAAAGCTGTCTTCTAAGTAATATAATATCTGGAGTTTAATTTATGTCTTAATGGAGTGAAGAAAATGTAGATGAATTAAGATCTTATGGCCATCAAAAGATAAAATATGTAGCTTTTAGCAAAATCATCTATATACCAATATAGTAATGTATTATGTGCCTTGCTAAGGCAGACAGACTTTTAGAAGGAAAGAATCTCAGCATGAGATTGTAGATGACAGATTACAGTATAAGGAGAATTTTCACACAAGATATCCTGTAAGTTAAGATAAGTAAATAATTTCAATAACTATATGATCTAAATAATTTATTTTATGCAAGCAAAATGCATTAATGGACCAACTTCCTCAAAATGTATATTCAGTTAACTCAACAATATTATTAAATATCTTATAAAAAATAAAACTTAGATTCAAGTAGTTTATAAATTCATTTTAATTTATAAGCTTAACAATATATATGTATCTATTTGTATAACTACAAACTCTCATGAAATGTAGCATTTATAATCTCACTTTTTAACTTTTTCCTTGAAAATAATTTCAAATTTATAGAAAAGTAGCATGAATAAAAATGATACAGAAAATACTTGTATTATCTCTACCTAGATTTGCCCGTTGTTAGCATTTTATATTATTTGTGCACTATTTGTCTTACAATTCTCTTTGTCTCTTTCTGCCAGTCTGTCTTTCCCTTTCTTTGTCTCTTATTCTACAGACACACACACAACCACTTAATGAAAAGTTATATATTTCATGGCTCCCTACCCCTAAATACTTCAATATGGATTTACAAAAGAAAAGGGTATTTTCTAACATATCCTCAGTACAGTTATCAACTTCAGTAAATGTATCGATGATATAATACTTAAATCTACAATTCACATTCCAAATTTGTCAGTTTATCTAATAAAGCCTCTATTACACTTATCACCTTCAGTATAATATGTAGATCAGGGTCAAATATGACTTTCAGTTACCATGTCTCTTTAGTCTCCATTAATGTAAGAATACTTTCACAGCCTTCCTTTGTATTTGTGACTGCAACATTTTAGGATATCACTTTCCCCTTGTGTATAATAGAACCTTCATTATTTGAGGTTTATCTGATGCTTCTTCATGATTATATCCAGGTTATACATTTCTGGACAGAATACTAAATGGGTAATGTAGTGGCCTTCTCCAGGTATCATATCAGAAAGCACATGGCATCCTCTGTCCCTCACTGATCATTTTAATTTTGATCAGATCCAATACTCCCTCTATATTAAACACTCAGCATTCTACTGTAAGCAAGAGCTCTCCTTTATTAAATTATTTATTTAATTATCTCTCTGTCTATGTATAATTGATCTTTGAACAACCCAGATTGGAACTGTGTGAGTCCATTTATATTCAGAATTTCTTCCACCTCTGTCTCCTGAAACAGCAAGACCCACCCTTCTTCTCCACCCCTAGAACCTACTCAATGTGAAGAGGGCAAGGTTGAAGACCTTTATGATAATCTACTTACACTTAATGAGCAGTAAATAAATTTTCTCATTTTATGAATTTCTTAATAACATTCTTTTCTCTAGCTACTTTATTATACAAATACAGTATATAACACATATAATGTATGTGTTAATCCACATATGTTATCAGTAAGGCTTCCAGTCAGCAGTAGCATATTAGCAGTTAAGTTTGGGGGAAGTCAAAAGGTATACAAGGATTTTCAAATGCATGGGGGTCAGTACCCCAATCCCAACATTGTTCAAGGGACAATTGTCCTTATATATATTATTAAGTTATATATTTATTATCAATATGGACTTATGAATGTCAGTTTTAATAATTTATAATTCATTACTGAAATTTCTATAAGTGTGGGAGAACACTTCACATTGACTCCTATGTCCCTTTGATATACTGTCATTTTTTTTAGAACATACTTTCTGACTTAAAATGCTACAGATTCCTATTCTACCTATCCTGGACTCAGTTATTTCTCTGAGAGATTTTCTTCTATTTAGTAGGGAATGGAATTAGAGACCAAGATCTGGAAACTAGATGTGCTTCTTGCTAGTAGGATATATTTATTTCTTGGCTCATATAGCAGACAGAGCTAGAAAATGTGTGTGTGTGTGTGTGTGTGTGTGTGTGTGTGTGGAGAGAGAGAGAGAAAGTACACACATCCAAGTACATATACATACATACATATATGTATATTAAAAATCCCTATGCTCAGGAGTTCAAGACCAAGCCTGAGCAAGAGCAAGGCACTGTCTCTACTAAAAATAGAAGAACTAGTGGGGTTTTGTGGTGGGCCCTTGTAGTTCCAACTACTCAGGAGGCTGAGGCAAGAGGATTGCTTCAGCCCAAGAATTTGAGGTTGTTGTGAGCTTGATGCCATGGCACTCTATGCAGGGTGACAGAGTGAGACTCTGTCTTAAAAAAATAAAAAGAATAAACTCTTCAATTCAAATCCACCCCATGAGGTCCTCTCTCACCTCCTCCATTTCATATTTGTATGTACCTTCCTCTACCATGAATATGTGGCTCATACTACAAACTTTTTTACTCAGATATATAAAGAAAATAGCTTTATGATTATTTTACATATACTACTCCAATAACCAACTTCCTAAAAATAATTCAAAATTTGTTTTCCATTCTTATATTAACTACCCACCCATCCCCAATCCCAACCAAGGACTGATATAGTTAAATATAATACAATCTTTGTAAGTTGACTACCCAACAAACGATAGCAAACTGGTCAACATACAGAGGTGGTCAACATAAGGAATTAAGCCTACTGTACTGATACATACATGTGCTTTACTTTCTTGAACAGCTTTTATTAGAGAAAATCATATGAAATCATAATCAAAACAAAATCAAATATACAGTACCATAAAAAATTAATACATTTACTGTTTTCTCATGGTTTAATAATTCTTTCTAAAAACGAGTCATCCTTGGTCTGTTCTTATTCTGATCATAAATGTAAGTGAAGAAAGCACTCTCAATGCTGGCTATACCCCTCAGCATACATAGACATTTTTCCACAGCACCTGACTTTAACTGCATTATCAAATGCCCGGTATCCTCTTCTTTTGGAGTCTCTGCAATTTCCATGTCATTCTCACTTGCTTCTTCCACGTAATCAGCTGCTTCATGAACTTTTACATTGGTCCATATTTCAATCAATATTGATTGGAAAATTGCTTCTAAGTCAGGTTCATTACAGGTTGCCACCTCATCATCCACTGAAACAAAACCTTCAAAATCTCCTCCTTCAAATTGTGCCATGGGAGATGGATTGCCTGATGGGCTGAAAACATTGTGCTCTTGGACATTGTGACAAATCCAACTTTCTTGGAACATTTCTGAATCATGTCCAGCTGAACTTTATTCCAGGCAGAACTGATTCAGAGGATAACATCCAGAGAGTTAACTGGTGGTGCGGATGAAGTTGCTTCCACAAGCAGACCACAGGTTTATGCTATAGTAATGACCCACTGCAGGAGCTGGGCTTAGGGCATTTTAAATGTTTTGATGATGCCTTGATCAAGGGTTTGGGGTCACTTTTGAAGGCAGAAATTTCCATGTCATGTTTGCAAGATGACATTCATTTGTGGATGGCCAGGACAGTTGTCTATTATCAGTAGAATAGAACATTTCATCTTCATTTATCTGTTAATGCCACTTACCCACTCCTCAAATAGGGCACCAGTCATCCCTGAGCACTTGTTTTATCTCCAAGTGATAGGAAGTCTTTGGGCTTCAGGTTCTTGAGTGTGCATGGCTTTGATAATTTACCAATCACTAAGGGCTTTAGTTTCACTGCAGGTGAGCTAACACAAAGCAGAACTGCAAAACATTCTTTGAAAAGTTTTCTATTCCTACATTTGTCACCCTTCATGACAAGACTCCTAACAGGCACAGCCTTGAAAAGGAGTCTGTTCTGGTCAGCATAAAAGATATCATCATCTTTGAAGCCTCTGGTGAAGTCTGTGAACTTTTTGATGAATTCCTCTACAATTTCTACTAGAACTTCATTGGATTCACCACACAAGACACTCTGGAAGATCTTGGGTCATGGTTTAAATTTCTTGAGCCAACCACTTGATGCTTGGAAATCTGCCACCCCAAATTGCTGTGCCAATTTTTATCAACTTCTTGGATCACTGGTCCAGAAAGTCAGGTGTTAATTGCTCTCATTTGTTTGAACCAGTTTAATGTGGCTTCATTGACTTTATTGAAGGAAGTTTTCCTCCCTTTCTTCAATAGGTCTTCACTTTCCTTACCATATATCCCCAAGTACTCAAGTTTACATTTTTAAATGTTGCTAACTGTGGTCTTGCTTAGACCAAAATGTTTTACCATCTTTCTTTAGCTGTTGCCTTCCAGAAAACATAGAAGATCAACCTTTCCCTTCAATGTCATTTATTTGAGTTCTTTCCTTTGGACCATCATATCTCAATTAACTACAAAATTTTCAGTGATTGTAAGGTATACCTACAATTCAGACCAGTTCTTCACGTTGAAAAAATCTTCCACAACACATAATAAAGAATAGGAAGTTAAGGCTAATCAAAAGTGGTATTAAAACTTGAAAAAAGAACTTATACTAAAGAAAAGATAACAAAAATAAGGCACAAATCCCAGACCTTCTACCCCTTGGTGTAGAGTGGCTGCAACTGGTCAAGTTACAGAGGGTAAATTGTTTGTCACAGTCCAAGTAATTAAGATACAACTTGCAGAGGTGGCCAATATATAAAGGTTGGTCTTCTGTTGAGAAGTGTGTGTGGTCCATGTCCAGTCTATGAATATTAGGTCAACTTAAGGAGATGGTCAATGTAGGGAGGTAGTCGACTATGAAAGTTCTACTGTATTATGGTTACCAGATCATTCCTTCCTTTCTTCCCTTCAATGTGGTTAAGGGCATTCATTTGAAATATAATTACTCATTTGTGCCCATTTGCTTTCAATTTTAGCAGTTTTCTTAATCTTTCTCAGGCTTACTTTTTTTTCATGTGACATAATCTCACTCTGTCACCCTGTGAGAGTCATAGCTCACAGCAAGCTCAAACTCTTGGGCTCAAGCTAATCCTCTTGCCTCAGCCTCCCAAGTAGCTGAGACTACAGGTGCCCACCACAATGCCAGGATAGTTTTTCTATAGGTCTCACTTTGCTGAGGCTGGTCTCAAACTCCTGACCTTAAGCAATCCATCTGCCTTGGTTTCCCAGAGTTGGAGGATTACAGGCGTGAGCCAGCCACCATGCTTAACCTCCAATGCTTACTGATTTACTTTACTTTTGAATATATGAAACATTGACATGCTGCCAAAAGACAAAATATATACTTTAAAAAGTATAGTTAAAAAAAAAATGTTACTCTCTCCATTTCCCTTTCAACTCAGCCAATGCTGCACCACTGAGAGGATAAAGTTCTCAATTTGTAATATTTAACGTTTTCCATGATGCAAATACACCCACAGCAATGGCTAATTTCACCCTACAAACATGACATCGATCAACTTTCAAAACTTTTGTAAAATTAACAACTGGCTAATGTAAGACTATACAAGCTGCAGCATTTCAGTGCTTCCATTCCATCTCTTCACCATTTCTTACAGGTAACCAATGTCATTGTTCTCTGGTTTGTCCTTGCTGTATTTTATAAAGACAAGCAGTTATGTATACATTTTCCCATTTTCCCTTCTTTTTTTCCACAAAAAATCGTGCATCCTATATGCAGTTTATAATTTGTTACTGGAAGTACCAAAAAGGATTCTCAAATATTTTTTCTAAATACTGTCTTATTTGGATTCTAGGTACAGTGGTTATAAAATGATAATTCTCTATAGAGGCTGCATATTAGAATCATTTGAAGAGATAAAAAAAATACTGGTGCCTGGACCCTATTCTGGACCAATCTTTGGGAAGAAGTGTATAAGGTCTGATTAACACTAAGGTATAAAAATCTATTAAAATCTCCCAAGTTTCTAATATATATCCAGGTTGAGAATCATTGTCATTAAAAAAATTATGTTTCTAAAATTAATAATTGAAGATATAAGGCAATTCAATGCATTCAGATAAAATACCAAGCTGCTAAAATAAGTGTCCCAAGGCTCAGCGCCTGTGGACACCAGCCACATACACCAAAGCTGGCAGGTTTGAATCCAGCCCAGGCTTGCCAAAAAACAATGACAACTACAACTAAAAAACAGCTGAGTGCTATGGTGGGTACCTGTAATCCCGCTACTTGGGAAGCTGAGGCAAGAGAATTACTTAAGCCCAGGAGTTGGAGGTTTGCTGTGAGCTGTGATGCCATGGCACTCTACCCAGGGCAACAGCTTGAGGCTCTGTCTCAAAAAATAACAGAGTTTCAAAAATATCTTTCTTTATTCTCATGAGCCCGAAATTCTGTGTGCTAAGTACATGTTGTTAATTATATTATCTGTGATTTTCTCTCATAATCATTAGTATACCTGTTCATAAAGAACAAAACACTATTACTACCCCATAGGGCATCCTTTTGGGTTGTAACTCCTCCATATCTTTTACCCTAGAACGATTATTTTTTTCTCCATCATCCCTTTAAACAAAATTGATAGCGTATTCTTTTTTTTCCTTGAAATATAGTTAAAATATGATTAGTGCCAAGTGATATAAAGTTATGGCTATATATGAAATAAACATAAATAGGATAAAAACAGAGTTCTAGTTATAAAAATTATATTTTAAAAAATTAAGGGCACACGTACACACACAAATACACAAAATATGCTGTCTTCCACACGTCTGTCTCATATAGCACCTTAAGTACCATTAAGTTGCTCAAGACAGAAACATGATATTCATTCCTGATTCTTCTCAGTCCCTCACTACATCTAACCCATTAAAAAGTCACGTTAATTATCCCTCCAAAATACATCTGCAATTGTCTCCAAGGAGGTGTCTCTTAAGTACAATCAAACCAACGTAGTCATCTGTAGTCACCTGAAGGTTAATAATATTCCCAAGTTAAATAAGATAATCAGAGCTGTACATAACCTAGGTGAATAAATATCACAACTACTTTGGTCGGGAGACTACACATTATAAAAGTTTGATAGTACTATAATCACCTTTCCTTAGAAATAATCTTAGTTACCTTCAAGTCCCCTTAGTACATTCCTTGAAGAATGTGAAATGTATATTGTGAAATATATTCTATGACTGCTGTATCACTAGAGAAGGTCTCATTGGAAGTAATAGATATGACCTATGGCCAGGCTCCAATGAACACCTTCAGACCCTTTTTGGAAAGATATGCATGCCCTCATAAGTTACACATTAACAGCCCATACATTCATTAACAAATATATTGTTTTATTTAATTCATTCATCATTTATTCTTTTTTGACAAACATCAGAGAATATGAGCAGAACTATGTTATATTTTAAAACAGACTAATAAACTGAATTGAACATTCACATATGCAAATTTACTTAATAGAAAATGTTTAATAGATCATTCCTATTCAAATATTCGTCTATTATTGTTAATATTTTACTCTTATTTCACTTCATTTTACTCATATGTTTTAGAAATATGTTTTTTGCAGGCCACATGTCTGTTTACAATTTGCTTAAATGCCACTTTTCCTTCCATAATCTCTATAAACACCATCAGATTCATTGCTGGCCTTATACTACACCTACTAGACTATATACCTAAAAATACTGTAGACCATTACCTGGGATTGAGAAAGAAAAGCAGAAGGTGGATCATTTACAATTCGTGTCATACATTTTTTCTCTTGAAATTGGCTTTTAATGTCATATTTTCCAGGCCCTGGTACTCCCTAAATTACAGAAAGAAATACATGTTCTCATTAAAAAAGGATCTATAGCACATACAGGTAGAGTTGGCTAAACGTTGGAACCAAAGCTACACAGCTTTTAAACAAATTCCTATATATTATCAAAATTCTGCATTAAAAGGCAAGCTAGAATAAAGTTCTTAAGAGCAACAAAAAAGAAAATTTTCCTTAGCAATGTTTTTTTGAACTGCAAAATATACTCTATCTGAAACTTTGCTGCCCTCTACTGATAAAGGTCAGAAAAAATAATCTGGCTCTCCACATGAATAAAAATTAAAATGAAGAAATAAAAATGAGTTCTAAAATTCATCCACTTAAAAATATACAACTAGCTTTTTTCCAAAAATTAAATTTATTGTATTTTCAAATTTCTTTTAACCAATAGCCTTCTGCCTTTTCCAACAGTAGCTTTAGGAAATGTTTCAACTACAAATGTTAGAATTGTAGACTTGATATAATTAGCTTTTAAATAGATACTTTACAATAGATAAGAATTAATTCAGTAAATCCTGAGATTGAGTTCTTTATTATTTTAGTAATATACATCAAATATATATCAAAACTTCTACTTATTCATCATCAAATATTTTAATTTCCTTGATAAAGTACCTTCCATAGTTAAAAATAATAAATTCAAATCTTCTGGTCCATATACACTTCAACTATTTTTCTACAGTTTAAAGAATTACTCTTTGATTTATTAATTACTTAGCTTATAAATTGGATATATAATGAAGTTCTACCAGTATATCCTTTCAGTCCTTCTTTTAATATGTATAAATCCAATCACTTCCCTCTGCTCCCACAACTTTGACTCTGATCCAAGCCACCACTGTCTCTTACCTGAATTATTGTGCAATTTTCCTAAATTCTCCCTACTTCTACCCTTGCCTATCATCAACCTATCAACATAGCAGCTAGAGTTGGCTGGCTCTGGTCCAGAATTTGAGTCAGATTGCATCACTCTCCTTCTCAAACCCATCCAATGGTTTCCAGTCTTACTTAGAGCAAAAACCAAATCCTGAATTCCACTCCTGGACACAGTATTACCACTCTAACCTCAGCTCCTACTATGCTATCCCTTCATTCACTCTACTCCATCTCTGCCTCAAATATCAGGTAAATATCTACTTCAAAACACTGGCACTTGGCAATCTCTTAGAATGTTCACCCTGGCTTACTCTATTTCAATCAGGTTATTATCCAATGTCACCTCTCTATGTGTCATTTCCAAGTCAGTCAATCTAAAATTATTTTCCACGCTATCCAAAATATAATTTTCTTCTACATTTTAAGCTCTAAGAGGGCAGGATTTTTTTGTTGTTGTTGTTCACTGTTGTATCTCCAGAGTATAGAAAGGGTACCTGAAGCTTGTAGGTGTTCAATTAATATTTGCTAGAAGAACGGATGGATGCATGAATTAAAACCTACATTTTCACTGAATATATCATAAACTTGAAGATATGTCCCCATTAGAAAAAATAGGGCTCCAAATAAGCATATTAGCCATTTCTAATTATAGTAAAATATTTAAATCCTATGTACTTAAAAAATAATAATTTAAAAAATTACTTTAGGAGGAACAAATACAAAAATACCTCTTCTTAATAACAAGTTAGGTTCTAAAAAGTTATGCAAAGGTGAATGTTATCTTGTCTCAAACAAGCAATTTCAAGCCGTTTTTTGTTGACTAGTAGAAAACATGCACTTCAGCTATGGCATATAGAATTATTTTTATCTATGAACTTGTAATAAGTTTAGAAGAAATGAAACATAATCCTGTGTCTATACAAACCCATGAAATATGTATCAAATATGTAAAGATGGAGAATATAACTTCAAATGCTAACGTATTTTCTGGAACTATAGCAATAAGTTGTATCCTTCTTCTCCTTATGCAGTAGCCCTCTTTATCCTTGGGGGATATGTTTCAAGACCCCCAATGAGTGCCTTAAACTGAGGATAGCACCCAACCCAATGTACATATATGCACATGACAAAATTTAATGTATAAATTATGCACAGTAAAAGATTGATAATAATAATATAATATGACAACTATAACAATATACTATTCATAGTTTCATGGATAGAAGATATATTCTTACTGTAGATCTTAGCAATCTTAGCAATTCCCCCTACTTAGTAAATAGAAGTAGGAGGAATTTAGGAAAATTTCACAATAATTTTTTTTCTTTCCTCATTAAATTGAGAACTTTCACCTTTTCACTTGAAATACTTTATGACTTCTCTTTGGCATAACCAAGTTGCTAGCCTCAATACTTTTGTCTCACTACTTATGCATTTTCAGGCCATGATTAAGTAAAATAAGAGTTACTTAACATACAAACACTATGATACTTTAATAGTCCGTCTGACAACCGTAATAACTGCTAAGTGACTAATGGTTAGGTGAAGTTTACAGCATGGACAGAGGGATGATTCACCAACAGCCTGAATGGGACAGGAAGGTGAGAAATTTCATGCTACTCAGAATAGCACACAATTTAAAAGACATGAATTGTTTATTTCTTACAGACCATTGTTAACCACAGATAACTGAAACTGCAGAAAGTGAAGCTGTGAATAAGGGAGGACTACTAAATTAGCAGGCATCGTTAAAATAAGTAGCTACTAACAGGCCAATATTACTTTCCTACTGTTTCAGCAAGTGCATAAGTGGCCATTACTATGGACCACAGGAAAAAGATTAAGTGTGACTAAAAGGGTAAGTGAATATACTTAAGAAAAAATTTTCATATAAAAGTATACATGAAATCTTGAGTGCTTCAATAAATATTTCTTTATCTTCCACTTTTTCTTAAATATTCTAATGTTACTGAATTTTGCTTCACTACAAAAATAGAATAGTAAAATTCGACCCTTGCCTCTATAAAGGTAGGGTTAGGATTTAATAAACCAATTAGAACTAAGTTACAAATAAGCTTGTGAGAACTAACCAATGATGAACAGGTCTTGGTTTTTATAACTTCTAAAGAAGGCAGAAAGAAAGACCAAGCCCCAAGCATTAGCTAAAAATGATGTGGTATTTATCCAGCTTTTCCAAATTGTGATCAACAGACCACATTCATTGAAATCCACCTATTAAGTACACAGCCCTCCAGTGTCCAATCTGAGACCTAGTGAATCAGAATCTTATTGGGTCCAGTAGTCTACTTTAACATGGCTCACAGATGATTCTCATGCATAATGAAGAACCACAGCCCACAAAATTCATCACTATCACAGCATCTTTTACTAGTCACATCTATCCTACCAAAGAAAGCCCAGATCTTGAGAATATTCTGGCATGTGAAAACCCCACACTGTACCCCAGAAGTGCATTAATGTACATAGTTACCGTTCAATAAAAAAAAGAAAAAAAAAAAAAAGAGAATATTCTGCCATGGAAGCAGAGGTTAAAAATTATTAGAGCAGGTTGTTTATGGCATTTTTCATCTGCAAACTAATAAAAATAGTCTTTCTTTAAAAACTGAAGAATACTCATCCATTTAATCAGATAGTGTGCAAGGATTTGGGGAACTGGGTAAAGCCATACAGCTTAAATTTTACTCCTATATCATCATCAATCATGATTATTTCATTTTTTAAAATACTACAAGTTTACTGTGTGGAAAGTACTGGTATACTACAATAAATACTTTGAGAAGCTCACCCTAGATTAGTAGTTCTCAACCCCAGCTGCACAAAACAGTCACATTGGGAACTTTTAAAAATACTAATGCCTTATCCCACCTTATTCAAATTAAAGCCAATAGAAATGAGGTCCAGGCAATATCAAACTGGAAAAAAAAATTCTTCCTGATTGATTCTAATGCATAGTTAGGATGGAGGCCTACTAGTCCAGCATAAAAATCATACTGCTGGCCTGACCCAAGCACAATCACTTGCCAATTTCGTATCTGCAAACTGTCATTGTTTCTAGGATTTCAGAGTCTCTTCATATAGCAAGGACTATAGTGAGACCAGGTTGCCATGAATTTCTTTTATTTTTTATTTTTATTGTTGGGGATTCACTGAGGGTATAAGAAACCAGGTTACACTGATTGCATTTGTTAGGTAAAGTCCCTCTTACAATCATGTCTTGCCCCCAAAAGGGTAACACACAAAGTCCTCACCCCCTCCCTCCTTTCCTCTCTCTGCTTTTTCTTTCTTCCCCCTTCCTTCTTTCTCTCTCTGCTCTCCCCTTACCCTACCCCACTGTGTCATTAATTGTCATTAATTGTCCTCATATCAAAATTGAGTACATAGGATTCATGCTTCTCCATTCTTGTGGTACTTTACTAAGAATAATGCATTCCACTTCCACTCAAGTTAATACAAAGGCTCTAAAGTCTCCACCTTTTTAATGGCTGAATAGTATTCCATGGTGTACATATACCGTAGCTTGTCAATCCATTCCTCGGTTGGTGGGCATCTAGGCTGTTTCCACATTTTAGTGATTGTAAATTGAGCTGCGATAAAATAGTCTAGTGCAAGTGTCCTTATGATAAAAGGATTTTTTTCCTTCTGGGTAGATGCCCAGTAATGGGATTGCAGGATCAAATGGGAGGTCTAGCTTGAGTTCTTTGAGAGTTCTCCATACTTCCTTCCAAAAAAGGTTGTATTAATTTGCAGTCCCACCAGCAGTGTAAAAGTGTTACCTTCTCTCCACATCCACACCAGCATCTGCAGTTTTAAGATTTTGTAATATGGGCCATTCTCGCTGGGGTTAGATGGTTTCTCAGGGTGGTTTTGATTTGCATTTCTCTAATAATTAGAGATGATGAGTATTATTTCATATGCTTGTTAGCCATTCATCTGTCTTCTTTAGAGAAGGTTCTATTCATATCTCTGGCCTGTTGATATGTGGGATTGTTGGCTTTTTTCATGTGGGTTAATTTGAGTTCTCTAAATATCCTAGTTATCAAGCTTTTGGCTGATTCAAAATATGCAAATATCTTTTCCCATTGTGTAGGTTGTCTATTTGCTTTGGTTGTTGTCTCCTTAGCTGTACAGAAGTTTTTCAATTTAATTAAATCCCATTTGTTTATTTTTGTTGTTGTTACAAATGCTAAGGCAGTCTTCTTCATGAAGTCTTTCCCCAAGTCAATATCTTCCAGTGTTTTTCCTATGCTTTCTTTGAGGATTTTTATTGTTTCATGCCTATATTTAAGTCCTTTATCCATCTTGAATCAATTTTTGTGAGAGGAAGAAGGTGTGGGTCCAATTTCAGTCTTTTACATATGGATATCCAGTTCTCCCAGCACCATTTATTGAATAGGGAGTCTTTCCCCCAAGGTATGATCTTGTTTGGTTTATCAAAGATTAGGTGGTTATAAGACGTTAGTTTCATTTCCTGGTTTTCTATTCGATTCCAAATGTCTATGTCTCTATTTTTGTGCCAGTACCATGCTGTCTTGACCACTATAGCTTTGTAGTACAGTCTAAAATCTGGTATGTTGATGTCTCCGGCTTTGTTTTTATTACTAAGAACTACATTAGCTATATGGGGTTTTTTCCATATAAAACACAGAATCATTTTTTCCAATTCTTGAAAATATGATGTTAGTATTTTAATAGGGATGGCATTGAATCGGTAGATTGTTTTGGGAAGTATAGACATTTTAACAATGTTGATTTTCCTAGCCATGAGCATGGTATGTTCTTCTATCTGTTAATATCCTCTGCTATTTCCTTTCTTAGAATTTCATAATTTTCTTTATAGAGGTCCTTCACCTCTTTTGTTAGGTATATTCCTACATATTTCATTTCTTTGAAGCTATGGTGAAGGGAGTTGTGTCCTTAATTAGCCTCTCATCTTGACTGTTATTGCCATATACAAAGATTACTGACTTGTGGACATTGATTTATATCCTGAGACATTACTATATTTTTGGGTGACTTCCAGGAGTCTTGTGGTTGAGTCTTTGGGGTTCTCTAAGTATAAGATCATATCATCAGCAAAGAGGGAGAGTTTGACCTCCTCTGCTCCCATTAGGATGCCCTTTATTTCCTTGTCTTGTCTAATTGTATTGGCTAGAACTTCCAGCACTATGTTAAATAGTAATGGTGACAGAGGACAACCTTGTCTGGTTCCAGTTCTAAAAGGAAAAACTTGCAGTTTTACTCCATTCAGTAAAATATTAGCTGTGGGTTTGTCATAGATAGCTTTGATCAGTTTAAGAAATGTGTCACATATGCCTATACTCTTCAGTGTTCTAATTAGAAAAGGATGCTGGATTTTATCAAATACTTTTTCTGCATCTATTGAGAGGATCATATGGTCTTTGTTTCTGCTTCTGTTAATATGGTGGATAACGTTTATGGACTTGCGTATTTTAAACCAACCTTGCATCCCTGGGATGAAACCTACTTGATCATGATGTATGAATTTCTTACTCCTAGCTCTCATTCTATAATTTTAACTTCTACATATTTTTTATTTTTCAAATACTCTTCAATATTCTCTAAATCTTTTTTATTCATACCTGTGTTATCTCCCATCTTTCTGGATATTAATTATAATTCTTAATTAATTATAATTTATTCTATTTTCTGTTTCCTTGAAATGGCAATGGTGTTGAATTGTTTGCTTGTCATTGTACTTCACCTTGAAAGATTTCTTCAAATGTCTGATGGTCTTTTGTTCCTCAGTCATATTTGAGGATAGGTTACTAGAAAAGCTGATTGAATATTTCACACATGGGTAGATGTGACTTGAAAATATTGGACTTCACTATGCCATGATGGAATTACAATTCATCCTTTGTAGTAGAAGGTAACATGTAAGGGAGAGTCCCAAATGTCAATGGTTTTTCAAAGCTGCAAAAGGAACTTTCTTCCCATCCTGTATGCAAACTTTCATTTAAACTCCTCATTTTCTTCCTGTCTTACTATTAATTATAAAAAAATTTAAAATATTGCATAAAATATTAATATAAGAAGTTCTCTTGTACTCATTACCCAAATTTAATGACAGGTCACAATTCATATCCAAATTTGTTTCCCAGAACTACTAATTTCCCCAATAATCTAAACACAAATCCAAAATATCATATAATTTCATCAATAAGTAGTTTTTACTCAGTCTATAAATCTCAAAACTCTCACATCTTAAAAAAAACTCTCACTTCTACAATCAACACTCACATAGATAATGTTTTTGATTCCTCCTATCTGTGATCTTACAAATGAAATGAAGAAATATTAATTCCTTGTATTTACCAACTATCACTATGTAGCAGGAACAATACTTGATACTTTTCTTTTATCTTTAATTCTTAAAAATCCTCAAGGTAGACAGCATTATTCATAGATTTTCCTAATGAAGAAAATAAAATTCATGGAGATTTCAACTAGTACATGCAGAAATCAAATAAATGTCTAACCACTGACTAATACTTCTTTTTCAAGGAGTATTGCAAAAGTATAGTACCATGGTTCCCCCAAAATAAGACACTGTCTTATATTTATTTTTTCTCAAGAAGATATACTAGACACGCTTATTTTCAGGGAATGTCTTCCTCTCCACGCCAAAATGCATGGTGTGTCTAGGCAGATATGCTGCATAGCCACGCCCATCACTAGGTCTTATTATCTGTGTAGGGCTTAATGCATAGAAATCTTGCTAGGGCTTATTTTGGGGGTAGGTCTTATTTTCAGGGAAATATGGTATTATAGACATTATGACAAAACTGATTTAAAAATACATTAAATCTTCATTAACCTATTATATGGCAACATGTCACATTTTATATTTTAGAACAAAATTCCTTTGCTTATATATTCTTTCTTTTTACAACTATTTATTAAATTGTCTAGTATGTGTCAGGCATATACTACGTTCTTATATGGGTTCTTGGATGAAGTCCTGCCATCATAAAGTGAAAATTCTAGTTAAAGAGACAGACAAATAACAGCTAACCAGATAAATAAACTAGTTACAAATTTCAACAAATGTCATTAAGGATGCAAAGTGCTGAGGTAGAAAATAACAGCAGGAGAAAGGGAAGACCATTTATGCTAAAACTATGGAAAGAATGAATAAAACAACAGCATACACAATTTTCATGGGAAAAATGTCAGAATAGCACTCCTGGTAGGATGAAAAGCAAGTGCAAAAACTCTTGAGGAAGCTAATACGTTCCTTTTGGAAAGAAATTTGGAGAATACTCAGAGATCTAAAAGTAGACCTGCCATTCGATCCTGCAATTCCTCTACTAGGTGTATATCCAAAAGACCAAAAATCACTTTACAACAAATATATTTGCACTAGATTGTTCATTGCAGTTCAATTCATAATAGCCAAGTCATGGAAGAAGCCCAAGTGCCCATCGACCCATGAATGGATTAATAAATTGTGGTATATGTATACCATGAAATATTATGCAGCCTTAAAAAAGATGGAGACTTTACCTCTTTTATGTTTACAGGGATGGAGCTGGAACATATTCTACTTAGTAAAGTATCTCAAGAATGGAAGAAAAAGTGTCCAGTGTACTCAGTACTATTATGAAACCAATTTATAATCACTTACCCTTTCATATGAAAGATAAATCACAGGATGAAGGAGGGAAGAGGAGAGGGATGGGAGGGAGAGGGGAGGTTTGATGAAGGGAGGGTAAATGGTGGGACCACATCTATGGTGCATATTGCAATGGTACATGTCAAATCTATTAAACATAGAGTATAAATGTCTTAACACAATAATCAAGTAAATGAGGTGAAGGCTATATTAACTAGTTTGATGTAAGCATTCCAAATTGTATTTAAAATCAGCCCATGTTACCACATAAATGCATTAATGTATACATGATATATGTGTTTATGACTTAATAATTAAAAAAACTCTGAGGAAGGATTTCATATCTAGGAATAAAATGGCTAGATCATGTGGTCATTCTATATTTGGCTTTCCGGGTAACTACTAAACTGTTTTCCATAGAGACTATGCCATTTTATATTCCCCCTACAAATTTCTCACATCTTCACTAACATTTGTCATTTTCAATTTTTTATTATATCCATACTTGTTCGTATGAAGAGGTATTTCATCACAATTTTGATTTGCATTTCCCTAATGATTAATGATGTAGAACATTCATGTGTTAATGGCCATTTGTAATTCTTCTTTGGATATCTATCCAAGTCCTTTGCCTATTTTGTAACTGGATTATCCTTTTGCTATCAGAGTACATTTTAAGAAGATAAATATAACGGCCTATGAAGAATAAAGATGGACAGCACCTGTGGCTCAAAGGAGTAGGGCCCAGGGCCAGAGGTGGTGGGTTAAAACCCAGCCCTGGCCAAAAACTGCAAAAAAAAAAAAGAAAGATTCTTGAAAGAATAAAGATGAGTGTAAGACTGGAAGTGGAGATAAAGTTAGATGGCTATTTCAAAAATCCAGACAAAAAACAGACTCTCTTCTTTGATTAGAGAGTAATGGGTAATGAAAATGCAACAACAGAACGTCATTGTGGATTTTCTACAAAAGTGGCTACCAAAAATTGCTCCTATCCCTGTAATCCCACGTTTTTATCAGAAGACGAATCCATTTCCCTCTCCTTAAATCTGAGCTGGCCTAGTGTCTTATTTTGACAAAGAGAACACAGGGGAAATTGCATCATGCCACTTCTGAGTAGGCCTTAATAGGCATAATTTGTTCCATATTTGTACCCTTGGGGCCCTCAGTCTCCATCAAAGAAGTACAACTACTTGGAAACAAAGTGAGACCCAGGCAGCTCATAGTCATCACAGCCAACACATCTGAGCTGCTATATATGCAAATCTATTATTAGATATTCCAGCCCTCTCCCTCAATTAAATGAGTGACCCCAGTTGATACCACATGGATCAGAAAAGCTGGCTAAGTAAAGCCAGTGGATCCAAACAAACACTAAAATTCACAAAGCACCTACTGTTTGACAGGCACTCTTTCAATTCACAAATTTTTTTTAAAAACCTGTAACACAAAGAAATCAAATTATTTCCAAAAGTAACATTTCTTGTAAATGATTGAGACAGATATTGATTGCTAGCACAATTCCAATTACCAACCCCCATTCTCCTACCTATCTTCCATATAGGAGAGGCTGCATGACACTGCCTGGTTAATGAATGTAAGCAATTATCAGATAGAAAAATTAGAAACAAGGGCAAGGTTGGGAGAAAGATTAGTTGAATTTTGAAATGTTAGTTTTGTAGTTTCTGTAAAACATCAAGATGTAGGTGTCATATAGAAAATAATTCATAGAGGACTAGAGGTCATTGAAGAGGTCAAAACTAAAAGTACATATTGGAAGTGATCTATGTATTTGGAAGGGATCAGTATATATATGACCACAAAACTAAATGTGGTTTCTGAAGAAACTGTGTAAAGAATAAAGAGAAAAGAGCTAATAATATGTAATATTTATGTGATTCTCACTATTATATTCATTTTAATACTGTATTGCTAATATTTTAACATAATATTGAGATCATTTACTATATTTTTCAGCTAACATCTGGACTAAATATTTTGACTAGATTGATAATTATTCCATTTTTCAGAGCTAATTAAAATGTATCTATTTTAATTCTCAAGTACCAGAAGACATTCAACATTCTTTCTCTGTTATGTTATCTTATAATTAGGAGAAACAAATTTATGAGCAATTTAAAATGAGAGTTTGCAACTTATAACATTTTCAGTACATTTATATCAACCAAATTTTTGCTATATGATTTATTAGCACTATCTCCTAATAAAAGAAAATAAATCTTTTATTTTAAACGAAATATATTTTTAAAGTTTGTCCCAGATACACTCTTTAAGTGGCCTAATCATCATGATTGATTGACTGGAGTAATATATAACTCAAATACATAATTTTATTTGGGACTGTAGAAAAGAACATATGTCTATAACATTCATTGTGTAATTGTAACATAAATTTTGATTCATTTAAAAAGCATAATACATTCTTTGTTTCTGAGGTAAGGAAATATGTTCTATGTGTTCTTTAACTAAAATTAAACGGAACTAAATCAAACAAATGTGGTAAAAAACTTTAAATGAACAAAACAATTTGACAAGTAACTGTATTAGTCAATAGTAGCATTGCAAGGGTCATTGGGTCTCTCAGATACAGTATTTAGATCATACGAGAAAATTTCAGAGCGACAAGAAGTGCTTGGTAGAATAAATCAAATACTAATTTGCTGACCAAATGTTGAGTAACAGAAACAGAAAACAAAAGTAACTTTTCCATGAAAATCAGGAGAAGCAGAATTTAAAGGTAAGCTACTAGGTTTAACTGTATTAGCAGTGCTATGGACTAGAGAATTGTCTTATGCAGTTTCAATCAAAAATGAAATTGAGTAAAACTGATAAAAAGTTGCTTAGATCCTATAATACATCTGCTGAATAATAGTTCATGTCAACACTATTATTTGTGATTTAGCTGAGTCAAAAATTTAATATAGCAAACCTGAAGCCACCCTCCTATGTTCTGAAGTAAATCAAATATGAGTAAATCTGGCCATGCTGCAAATCTTCACACAATTATCAAGAATTATCAAGAATTACACAAGGAATTTGTGCTCCAAAGTTTTCCCCAGGAAGAAATGTATATAAATAGTTTGTATAGTTTTCCTTTAATTACTATTACATATCCTATGTGGTGTATTATTTAGTAGCAGTCAAATTTTATAATGCCTATTTTGGTAAATTAGTGCTATGTAAAGGTTCAGAGTTCATTAACATTTATTACTATGCAATAAAACATGAACTTCCATATAGTGTCTTAATATGAGTATATTCTTCATACTCTTTATAAACCCCAAATTCCTCTTTTAAAGAGAAAAATAAAAATTATCATTTAATAAATAATACACAAACACATCCAATTGAAATAATCTTAAGGGTTATAAATCTTAAATGAAGTAAGGATCCACATAAGATTAATTAACATTATACTCAAAAAGAGAGAATTCAAATCCCTACTGGGGCCAGGAGGGCAAATAAATGGTGAATAGAAAATAGTACACTGGAAATCACTCCCTCTCACCGCCTAGGGTCAGCATTTCATCAGACCAGATGATTGTTGTTAGATGTTTTTGGTCATTTTTAAGTAAAGCTGAAAATCTGGATTTACATACGAAATTCCATAAGTTACAAACATTGGCAACTAATTCAATTTTTTAAATCTATGAATAGGTCATAAAAATAAAATTATGGATTAAAGTCAGCCTATGGGCCACTGGATTCCACAACCTGCTCTTTAATATTTTAGTCTAAGTATAAATATATTACCATATATACACCATATATAAGTTTATACACCATATATAAGTTCCCAAATATAACTCCAAATCTTGCTAAATAAAAGTCTAAAAGAAATTCCATAAATGATTTAGAGTGATAAGACTACATCATGCAAATAAGTCACATTAATGTTGCCTAATACCATGAAGAGGCTAATTTTGTCTTCATGATTCTCATTGTTGTAAGACAAAAGACATAACTTCCTATTACATTCATGTTAGTGAACACAATAAATTAGAATTTTTTATATCTTCTCCTCTATAAAGTGTAGAGAATGGGTTGATGGTAGCCAGAAAATGAAGTATGAAAGTAAGCTCATCTGGCCACATTATAGACAACCAACCTCTTGAGCAAATGAATAAAATTGTAGATAGAGTCATCAAGTAACGAAAATACCAGAATCAGAACTTTCTCTGAATCTGGGTGGGGGCAGTGTTGATATAAATTTCAAGAAGATTATGGGGAAATTCTGATTCCCTGAATTGAAACACCTTGTAGTTACCTAAGAGCACTGAAGCAAAGAAATCTTAATACCCAAGATGAAGACAATTCTTTGTCTATAACTTCAATAATAGTGTTTCTTAAATTTTAGCACCTATAAATTCCTTAATAGGTAATCAGTGAAGATGAATATCATCAAAATATGTAATTTTTTAAATATATTTCTTAATTTTCTTCATCAAAATTAGTCATACTTTTTTTTTTAAGAGATGTGATCTCACTCTGTCACCCAGGCTGGAGGGCAGTGGCAATCAATCATAACTCACTGAAGCTTCAAACTCCTGGACTCCAAGGATCCTCCTGCCTCAGCCTCCCAAGTTAACCTGCCTGGCTAAGGTTTTTTATTTGTTTTTGTTCTGTTTTGTTTTGTAGAGATGAGGTCTCACTATGTTGCCTAGGCTGTTCTCAAACTCCTAGCCCCAAGTGATCCTCTTACCTCACCAAACCAGAGGGCTGGGATTACATGTATGAGCTATGGCACAGAGACATTTTTAAAATTAGTAATAAAATGAGTTTTATTTCAACAAAAAGATAATATTGTTTTCAGTCTTTCACCAACACAACATAGCTATATGCAATTCAATGATGAATAGCTTAATTTATAATTTAGGTTATATTTGCAATTGATTTCTCATAATAGTTTCTACTAAATTAGAAAAATTCAAATTCCCAATCATAGGTCATTATAAATAGGCCCAGAAGCTGTCAAATAAGTCTGGATATTAAACATAAATGGCCCAGAAATTAGGAGAGATGGATCACTGAAGACTATTGTCAGCACTTAAAATAGATAAGTTGTAACATTTTATTTTACAGGTAAAAGCTGGAAGTTTGGGTATTTCAACTTGGAAAACTACAATGATTGCATTCTAATTCACTCATAAGTGGTTTTCAGTCTTGGAAACTATTTCTTCATTTTCTGTTGCAAAATTTGGAAGTACTTTATAAATTAGCTAAATAATACATCATCTGTTTCTTTCTACAAGGACTAAAAAAGACATTGAGCTAGGAAGAAGACCAAATCTCGAAGTCCCAGTATTAGTATTGCAGTTTGATTGTCTTTAAAAATCCTGGGAATATATCCTCAATGTTAAAAGGATTTTTGCTGGGAGATGATGACTTCAGGCTCCTCAAGATACTAAGTTATGCCACTTGAAAAAACCACATGAAAACATAATAGTCTTTACTGGTATTAGATTAATATTTCACTTCGATATTTCATAGGATCAACAGTCCCCTCAACAACATTCTTCAGTGTAACCAAACCATTGTATCATTTACTTATTTCTCCTTTATCCACACTTTAAAAACACTTCACTGACTTTAATTTAAATGTATTTATACTTTTTACTTTTTATTTCAAGTCAAATTTAAAGTAAAAAGGCATACAGGTTTGAGATTTTTTATTATTTCTCTAGCTTTACTGAGATACAATTAACAAATTAAAAATTCTGTACATTTAAGATATAGAATGTGATGTCTTGATATTTGTGTAAACCATGAAATGATTAACACAAATAGCTATTTAAAATATCCACTACTTCACAGTTACCATTTGTGTGTGTGTGTGTCACAGGTTCTTTATTCAATCATCCATTGATGGGCATTGACTTTGTATTTCAGCGTTGTGAATAATGCTGCAATGAACATGAGAGTACAGATATCTCTTTAACATATTAATTCATTCCCTTTGGTTGGAGAGCCAGAAGTAGGATTGCTGGATCATTTCATAGTTCTGTTTTTGTACTTTTGAACAACTTCTTTCCAGAATGACTATATCAATTTACATTCTCATTAAAAAGGGTTCCCTTTTCCCTATATCCTCACCAACATCTGCTATCATTTGACTTCATGGTAATAACAATTCTAACAGGTGGAAAGAGATGTCTCATCGGGGTTATGATTTCCACGTTCCTGGTAATAAATGATACTAAGCATTTTTTAATAAAATTGTTGGTCATTTGTATGTCCTCTTTTGAGAGGTCTATAGAAGTCACTTGCCCATTTTTTAATCAAGTTATTTATTTTCATGCTATCAATTTGTTTGAGTTCTTTTTATATTTTGAATATTAACCCCTTATCTGATATATGGCTTACAAATATTTTCTCTCATTTTGTAGGTTGTCCCTTCACTCTGTTGACTGTTTCCTTTGCCATGCAAAGCTTTTTACTTTGATGCAATCCTATTTGTCTGTTTTTGCTTTTGTTGCCTATGCTTTGGGGGTCATATCCAAAAATTCATTGCCAGATCAATGTCAACAAGATTTTTGCCTATGTTTTCTTCTGGTACATTTTTCTTTAATTCATTAATCCATTTTGCATTGATTTTTGAAAATAGTATAAGGATCCAATTTCATCCTTCTGTACATGGATACACAGATTTCCAAACACTACTTTTTGAATAGACTATCCTTTCCTCACTGTATGTTTTTGGAAAACTTTTTTGAAAATCAGTTGACCACAAATGTGTAGTTTATTTCTGGGCTCCCTTTTCTGTTTCATTGGTCTATATGACAATTTTGTTGCCACTGTTTTAATTACTACAGCTTTACAGTATATTTTGAAGTCAGGTAGTGCAATGCTTCTAGTTTGCTTATTTTTGCTCAAGATTTTTTTGAGTATTCAGAATCTTTTGTGATTTCATATTAATTTTAGTATTTTTCCTATTTCTATGAAAAATATTGTAAATGTGATAGAGATTGCATTGAATATGTAGCTCAGTTTGAGCAGCATGGACATTTTAATAAAATTAATTCTTTCAATCTTTGAATACAGATTATCTTTCCATTTATTTGTTTCTGCTTCAGTTTCTTTCATCAATGTGTTATAGTTCTCAGTGTACAGATCTTTTACCTCATTGTTTAAATTCAGTCCTAAGATTTTTGTTGTAGATTTTCTTTACTATTCTATTGTAATTTGGACTGCTTCCTTAATTTCCTTTTTGGCTAATTCATTATTAGTGTATAGAAACGACAGAGTTTATGTTGGTTTTTTATCCTACAGATTTCCTGAATTCATTTATACATTCTAATGGTTCCTTGGTGAAGTTCTCTAGAATTTTCTACATATAAGATCATGTAGTCTACAAACAGAAAATATTTATTTCTTCCTTCCAATTTAGATGACTTTTATTTTTATTATTATATTAAATATAGGAAAACTTTCAAAATCCCCTAAGAAGCAGCAGCTCTGCTTAGTACTTCCAACACTACATTGAATAGAAGTATTGAAAATGAACATCCACCTTTCTCTTCCTCCTAATCTTAGAAGAAAAACTTTCAGCTTTTCACCATTGACTATGATATTATTTGTGGACTTGTCACATATGCCTTTTATTATGTTGAAGTCTATTCCTTCCATATTCAGTTTGTTGAGAGTATTTAAGCATAAAAGTATGTTAAATTTTGTCCAAAAACCAGAAAAAATTTTACTTTTGATGCATCTATTGAGAGGAACCTGAGATCACAGGAAGGACATCATATGGTATGGCAAAGGAAAGGGTTTTATTAATTCTAGTGTCTTTTCTTCCTGTGCTATGCCTGCTAATGCTGTACTGGAGGCCAATGGCACTCACTCTTCAGATGAGTTTCTCAAGAACCCTCAAGGGCATCTTCCTCTGGACAAGCCACAACCTATCATTTGATAATTACCTGAAGATAAACTCTGACCAGTGACTCCCAGTGAACTTTTCTGCCATCAGTAGACCATAGCCATAGATCCCCTACAATGAGGTCTACATCTCAACCTTGGGACTGGGAGTTGACTCTTATAAGTTCTTAGTATATTTCCTGTCTTTTTCTCCTCTTTCTTTCTCCTCCTACCCTCATCTCTACCATCAAAAGCAGACAATTACTATCCTTCCTGCATAAGCTATTTACTAGTATAAGTAGTTATCCATCTTTCACTAATTAGTATGGGAGGTTTTAAATCTTAAATTGTCACTGTTCAACCCATTGGTGTGATTTCTGTCTCTTAGCTGAATTCTATCAGATATAAGCGGGACATTCACTAGGTTATACTTTTAAGTTGCATGAATCTGTAAAAATTATGAGGCAGCTTCTCAGTCTGGCTGGTAATATACAGAAGGAAGACCTTTCGAAATTGGTCAGTGTTCCCAAGAGAAAAGCAGTTCCAAAGACCGGAGGTATTAGTTTCCAATTGATGTTGTCAGAAATTACCACAAATTTAGCTTAAAACAATACAAATTTATTATCTTATGGCTCTGGAGATCAAAAGTACTAAAACCAAAGTATTGGCAAGGCTATGTTTCCTTGACTTTTCTACCTTCTACCATGACTCCTCTGCTTGTGGTCCATCATATTCCAACCTGTACTTTCATCATCATATTGCTTTCTCTCCCTCTGCTTCTAATGTTATGGTGCCTTCTCTATCACTCCTGTTTTCCTCTCATAAGGATTCTTATGATTACACCCGACCCACCTTAACAATCTAGAATAATCTTCCTATCTCAAGATTGTTAATCAGATGAGTAGAGTCCCCATTGCCATGCAAAATAACATATTTCAGGCATTAGGTCATAGACATCTTTTTTCCTACCACAGTCAGCCCTAGGGTCCCCAAAGATTCACATTCATCCCATATTCAAAATACATTCACCTCATCCAAATATCCCCCAAGTTTAAACCCATCCTTTATCGCAGTAATACAATGTCTGAATCTCATTTATTATAAGTCTCATTAGCTCAAAAGTCCCAAAATTATGTCATCTAAATCATACAAGTCAGATATGAGTCTGTATATGATCCATCTAAGGCAAAATTCCTGTCCATTTGTAGACTTGTGAAACTAAAAGGGGTTGTTGTAACCTACTGGAGAGTAAAAAAGTATATTGAAATACCAAAGAGCAGGGTCTGGTTCCTAAGGAGATGCCCACTAGGGCACTGGTAGTATAGTAGTCATCCTCAAGAAACTACTCCCTGTGGTGTAGGTAAGCTAAAACTGGTCTTCAGAAAGCTGTCTGTTGGGACATTAGTAGGCCATGGCTTGTTCTTAGACTGCTGGGTACTTCAAAAGCTACTGTAGAGTGAGCACCACTAGCTCTCCTGCACACTGCTGGCAAACATGTTATAGAAGGAAGAAAATGCACATCAGAAACCAGAAAAGAAGCCACTTACTCTGCTATTACATGCTGTGCCCTTCCAGTGCTACCTATTGACAATATCTAACACTGTGCCAGCTGGCAAAGGTTAAAATGTTTACTTATTCAACTACATTATCACAAAACAAGGCAGAGAAAGGTAGATTTGGAGCTGGAAGGCAATACACAAAAAATTGGCACAGGAGGCCAAAAGGGGAAGCCTGGTGAATATCCATTGCTTTGGAGCTCAGCTAATAGAACTAAAAAGACAAACTGAAATACACAATTAATAAGATATTTTTTATTCACTTCTCTTGTCCAAAAAAAAGATGAAATACCTTTTGTCAGAGGGGACAGGTAAGATGGCTGACTGGAGCCAGTTTTCGACAGAGGCTTCCATCCAAAAGGAGAAATAATGGACAGAATGAACTCAATGAAGCTGAAGGTTGGGAGCTGAGCTAAGAAAGAAGATTGATGAATGCACATCATCCCTGCTGAGGCAAGCTGCAACTCCAAGGAAACAAATTCCTGGTACAAAATCCATCGCCACAAGATGAGAGATCCCTTCCCCAAAAGAGTGGCTCACTGTGTGCTCTCTACAAGTGAGCAGTGTTCAGAAGACCTCTTATTTTAGCCCATGGCAGAGAGCCACTAAACACTAGGACTCCTTCTCCAGAGAAGTCCCACCTGTAAGCCTTGGCATTCTTCTGCCCAGAATAAGATTGAACAAATATTTTACCCACAATTCTGAACTCCCAGTCTACTCTTCCCCTCTCACCTGGAAGTTTGAAAACTTGTCCCCTGCAGAGCCCAGAGTGTTTGGAAACTCCTTGAGAGGTCTTGGCATTGTGTGGGACATTGCATAACAGCACTGAAACAGTGGCTCAAGTGGAAGTTGGGGGATGGAGGGAGAAAGAGACAAGCAGGAAAGTAAGAAACCCAGCCAAGGTGGGGCTCATGCCCAAGGTTAGATTTTGGAGAAACATTTCCCATTTCTGTTGACCACCAGAAGGAGCCAGGCCTCAACCTCTGGGGGTGCTGGGTGTCAGAGCATGGCTGGGGCAGAGACCAGAGTCTGTGAGAAAGAAATATGCCCTGCGATGATATCCACCATGATGGTGGTGATCAGACCCCAGGACTGACAATGGTAGAGCACTCCCTACATGCCATTGGACACTAGAGGGAGCCAGAATTCAGCTCCTTGAGGTAGCCCCTATAGCAAGAGTATGACACAAGAGGAGGCACTGACTCCACTTTGACTCTGGCAGGTACATATCCCTGGCACCTTTGCTCACTGAAGGGAGCTGGGTCACAGCCCCATGAGATTATCAGTGGCAGCAAAGTTGCAGCATAAGGCTGGGAAGGCACTGACCCCCCAGACTGACTCTTTGGCTAGGCTGGCCTTCCTGACTCCACTGAACACAAGAGGGAGCCACCCTCCAGCCTCTTGGGTTTTCAGATGAAGCTGCCTGTGGATCCCTGCCATCAGGTTGCAGGACACCTTTTGAACTCTCCCAGCTGAATAGTAATTGTGCTGCCTAGGACAACTGGATTGGAACTCTCAAACAGGGCTGTCCACCCAGGACCCTCAAAGGTTGAGCCATGGTTGTGCGGAAGTGGGAGGGACTGACCTCCTCCAGTTGTCACTGGTGGGAGGCAGTTGTCTCAGTTGTTCATTTCTCTCTACAGCTGAGATTTTAGCCAAAATCCATGACTTACTAGGATTGGATAGAGGCTGGCTGACTACAAGACAGAGCCAGCTATCCCTATCACACCAATCAGGTCCTCAAAGTCTCTGCCTGAAGGTCTGAAAGGGACCTTTGTAAAGCTGTAGGGGAAAAGCCACAATCATCAGTCCCAGCTCTCTGGTAAAGGGCTGGATAACTACAATACCTGGGGCCCTCAATCCAATTTCACTCTACCAATTTTACTAGCCAAACTGGGGAAAATAATCATGGGGTGGAACCAGAGGAAGAATCCTGGCAACATGAATAACCAGAGTAGATCAATTCCCCCCAAAAATGACAAAGGAGATACATCAGAAGATGCTATTCATAAACAAACAGCTGAAATGTCAGAAATAATATTCAGACTATGGATGGCAAATAAAATTAATAGAATGAAGGAAAAGATGGAAATAGAAACCCAAAGAGATGTGTAAAAGTTTTCTCAAGAATTTAATGAATTCAAAGACAAAATCACCAAAGATATGGACATAATGAGAAAAGAGATAGCAGAGCTCAAGGATGTGAATAAATTATTTGAGCAGCTCTGAAATACAGTAGAATCCCTCAGTAATAGAGTTGACCAGGCAGAAGAAAGGGTCTCTGAAATTTAACACAGAACTTTTGAACATTCTCAAATGCTCAAAGAAGCAGACAAATGGAGAGCAAAAATTCATCATTCCCTGAGAGAGTTGTGGTACCAATCCAGAAGATCAAACATCTATCTTATAGGAATTCCTGAAGGAAAAGAGGATGGTCCTAAAGAACAAATGCTCTATTCCAAGATATTATGGAGGAGAATTGCCCAAGCATTGCAAGAGACACAGAAATTCTTATTGTAGACAGTTTCAGAACCCCAGCAAGACTCAATCCAAATAAGCACCTCCTAGACACATTGTAATTAATTTTGCCAAGGTTAATATGAAGAAGAAAATTCTGCAAGCAGCCAGACATAAGAAAAGAATTACCT
Source organism: Otolemur crassicaudatus (assembly GCA_963574585.1). Taxonomy (NCBI): domain Eukaryota; kingdom Metazoa; phylum Chordata; class Mammalia; order Primates; family Galagidae; genus Otolemur; species Otolemur crassicaudatus. Next base: position 29,343 of record CAUYQS010052332.1, read on the forward strand.
ACAAAGGGAGAAATATTAGAATGACTGCAGATCTCTCAGCCGAAATCTTTCAAGCCAGAAGAGGATGTTCATTGACCTTCAATCTCATAAAACAAAACAACTTTCAACCTAGGATCCTGTATTCAGCTAAATTGTGTTTCATTTGTGATGGAGAAATCAAATACTTTACTGATTTACACACATTGAAGAAATTTTCCATAACTAAACCAATTCTCCAGGATATTCTCAGACCTGTCCTTCATAGTGATCAGCACAATGGTCTACCACCAAAGTAAACTCACCCAGAAATTTTTGAACAAAACTTAATTTCCACAAAGGGGAAAGGATTAAAAATACTCACTGGACATTTGAAAATCGTGACACCCAAAACACTACCATGCTTATCAATTCTCTAAATTGATGTGAATGGTTTAAATTGTCCTCGAAAGAGGCACAGGTTGGCTGACTGGATACATTAACTCAGACCAGATATCTGTTGCATACAAGAATCTTATCTTACCTTAAAGGATAAAAACAGACTCAGGTTGACGGGATGGACATCTACAATACAGGCAAACAGAAATCAGAAAAAAGCAGGAGTTATAATTTTATTTGTAGGTACAATGGCTTTAAACCAAAGAAGATAAGGAAAGATAAGATGGTCACTATATATTTGTAAAGGGAAACATTCAACATGAAGAGATTTCAATAATTAAGATTTATGTGCCCAACCAGAATGGTCCTCAATTTTTAAAGCAAACCCTAATAGACATGAACAATTTGATATCTTCCTGCACCATAATAGTTAGAGATTTTAACACCCCTTTGGCAGTTTTGAATAGACTCTCCAAGAAGAAACTAAACAAAGAAATAATGGACTTAAACTTGACCCTAGAACAAATGGACTTAACAGACATCTATAGAACATTTCATCCTAAAAAAACTGAATATACATTCTTCTCATCATCCTCCAAAATTGATCATGTCTTGGGACACAAGTCTAACCTTAGCAAATTTAAAAGAATAGAAATTAATCCTCATAACTTCTTGAACCATCATGGAATAAAAGTTGAACTTAACAGCAACAGAAATCTTCATACTCAAACTAAGTCATGGAAACTAAATAACATTATGCTTAGTAATAGCTGGGACAAAGACAAGATTAAGAAGAAAATCTTCAAATTTTTGGAACAAAATGATAATGAAAACACAAATTGTCAAAACCTATGGGATACTGCAAAGGCAGTCCTAAGAAGGAAATTTATAGCATTGGAAGCTTTCATCAAGAAAACAGAAAGAGAAGTCAACAACTTAATGGGTCATCTCAAGCAACTGGAAAAGGAATAACATACCAATCCCAAACCCAACAGAAGAAAAAAATAACCAAAATTAGGGCAGAATTAAATGAAATTGAAAACAAAAGAATCATTCAGAAGATCAACAAAACAAAAAGTTGGCTTTTGAAAGATTAATAAAATTGATAAACCTTTGGCTAACCCAACCAGAAACAGAAAAGTAAAATCTCTAATATCATCAATCAGAAACAATAAAGGAGAAGTAATAACAGACACCTTAGAAATTTAAAAAAATCCTTAATGATTACTACAAAAAACTATTCTCAAAAATATGAAATCTGAAGGAAATGGACCAATACCTGGAAGTGCGCCACCTTCCTAGACTCAACCAGAAAGAATTAGAAATTTTGAATAGACCTATATCAAGCACTGAATTAGCATCATCTAGATGAAATCTCCCAAAAAAGAAAAGTCCAGGACCCACTGGCTTCACATCAGAATTCTACCAAACCTTTAAAGAGGAACTAGTAGCTATATTACACAACCTTTTCCAAATAATAGAAAGGAAGGAATACTTCCCAACACATTCTATGAAGCAAATATCATCCTGATCCCCAAAACCAGGAAAGGACCCAACAAAGAAAGAAAACTATAGACCAATATCATTAACGAATATCAATGAAAAAATATTCAGTAAAATCTTAGCAAACAGAATTTAACAAAAAATCATGCACCATGATCAAGTTGGTTTTATCCCAGGGTTACAAGATTGGCTCAACATATGTAAATCTAAAAATATAATACACTACATAAACAAAATAAAAACAAAGACTATATTATTCTCTCAGTTGAAACAGAAAAAGATTTTATCTTTTAATATCTTTATAATATCTCGCATCCTTTCATGATCAGAACACTTAAGAACATAGGCATAGAAGTGACATTTCTTAAACTGATAGAGGTCATCTATAGCAAACCCACAGCCAATATCATACTGAACGGAGTAAAACTAAAAACATTTCCACTCAAATCTGGAACTAGGTAAGGATGCCCTTGTCTCCACTGCTATTCAAAACAGTAATGGAATTCTTAGCCATCACAATTAGGCAAGAGAAGGTGATCAAGGGTATCCAAATGTGGCCAGAAAAGATTAAACTCTCACTATTCACATATTATATGATCCTATACCTGGAAAACCCCAGGGACTCAACTACAAAACTCTTAGAAGTGATCAAGGAATACAGCAGCGTCTCAGGATACAAAATCAATACTTACAAACAGTAGTTTTAATATATACCAACAACAGTCAAGCAGAAAATATAGTCAAGGACTCTATTCCTTTTACAGTAGTGCCAAAGAAGATGAAACATCTGAGAATTTACCTAACAAAGGATGTGAAAGATCTCTGTAACGAGAATTATGAAACTCTGAGAAAAGAAATAGCTAAAGATGTTAACAAAAGGAAAAACATACTATGTTTATGGCTGGGAAGAATCAACATTGTTAAAATGTCTATACTACCCAAAGCAATCCACAGATTTAATGCAATCCCTATTAAAGCACCATTGTCATACTTTTAAAAAGTTGAAAAAATAGTACTTTGTTTTATACAGAATCAGAAAAAACCACGAATAGCAAATACATTACTCAGAACTAAAAACAAATCAGGAGGTATCACGGTTCCAGACTTCAGGCTACACTATAAATCTATAGTGATTAGAACAGCATGGTACTGGCACAAAAACAAAGAGATAGATTTATAGAACAGAATAGAGAACCAAGAGATGAACTCAGCTACTTATCATTTGAACTTCTTAAAGTTAATAAGTCTTTTGATAAGCCTATCAAAAACATTCAGTGGAAGAAAGATTCCCTATTTAACAAAAGGTACTGGGGGAACTGGCTGGCAACTTATGGAAAACAGAAACTGGACCCCCACATTTCACCATTTACAAAAATTGATTGTCACTGGATAAAAGATTTAAACTTAAGACATGAAACTATAAAAATACTAGAAGACAGTGCAGGAAAAACACTTGAAGAAATTGGCCTGGGAAAATACTTTATGAGGGGAATCCCCCTGGCAATTGTAGCAACACTGAAAATATATCACTGGGATCTGATCAAACTAAAAAACTTCTGTACAGCCAAGAGCACAGTAAGTGAAGCAAGCAGACAGCCTTCAGAATGTGATAAATTTTTGCACATTATGCTTCCAACAATGGTCTGATAAGTAGAATCCACAAAGAATTCAAACATCAATAAGAAAAGAACAAATAACTCCATTTCTTTGTGGGCAAGAGACTTGAACAGAAGCTTCTCCGAAGAAGACAGGTGCATGGCCTACAAACACATGAAAAAATGCTCATCATCTTTAATCAGACATATGCAAATCAAAACCACTTTAAGATATCATCTAACTCCAGTAAGATTAGCCCACACTACAAAATCCCAAAACTACAGATGTTGGCGTGGATGTGAAGAGAAGGGAACACTTACTTCTACACTGCTGATGGGAATGCAAGATATTTCCTTTTTGGAAAGAAGTTTGGACAATACTCAAGGAACTAAAAGTAGACTTACCATTTGATCCAGCAATTCCTCTACTAGGTATATACCCAGATGATCAAAAATCATTTTACGACAAAGATATTTGTACCAGAATGTTTATTGCAGCCCATTTCATAATTGCCAAACCATAGAAGCAGCCCAAGTGCCCATCGACTCATGAATGGATCAACAAATTGTGGTATCTATATACCATGGAATACTATGCCACCTTTAAAAAGATGGAGACTTGGCTCGACGCCTATAGCTCAACCGGCTAAGGCGCCAGCCACATACACCTAAGGTGGCGGGTTCAAATCCCCAGCCCGGACCCGCCAAACAACAATGACGGCTGCAACCAAAAAATAGCCGGGCCTTGTGGCGGGCGCCTGTGGTCCCAGCTACTTGGGAGGTGGAGGCAGGAGACTCGCTTGAGCCCAGGAGTTGGAGGTTGCTGTGAGCTGTAATGCCATACCACTCTACCCAGGGGGACAGCTTGAGGCTCTGTCTCAAAAAAAAAAAACTTTTTCCTTCAACATTTCCTTGGTCTTCTTTGACATGATGGGCTCTTAAGCAAACAGATTTAAAAAAATACTGTTGAGCTGCGCAGGTATTCACAAATTCTACTTCAAGCTGAAACAAAGTGCACCACTGTCAAAAGCTGGTAGCAGACTGGCATATTTGACCCCCATAAACTCACCAACCAGCCTTGTGTGATAGTGGTTCCAGTCTAGCAGGGTAATCATGAGCGTAGCAGCCATCAATTTAGTCCTTACAACTTGCTAATGTTCTAGTTGTGCTGGTCAATCTGGGAGGAGCATATTACTAAAATTTGTTTTATTCTTTGATATTTTAAATATGTTCATTTTAAAAATAAAATTACAAAACAAACAAAAATATATTAATAAAAATAAAAGGGTCTGTCTATAAAATCTGGATTCAGTCAAAGGGCTGCACTTTAGGACCTATAAGGCCACATGAACCCTAAATATGGCTGCAGGTTCCTCACCCCTGGCCAAGGGCAATTGAGAAACAGGTGCTATCCGAGCTACCAAAGGGCAGTGAAACCCAGGACCATGTTGCACAGTCCAGGTTGAGGCCCAGCCCAGGTATGGACAGGGCACCAGGAGGTCTGGGTATACTAACCCACTGTGTCACTCCATTGCAAACCTTTCTTCCCAAATGCACCAAGGTAATAAACCTAGTCAGCCCTAGCTACAGAAGGGGGTCTTGGAAGGCGGGATGGCCAGGCCTGGCCCAGTTGTCTCCTCCTCCTCCCTTGTGGCAACCCAGTCTCATGTCATATCCCTACGTCCACTGGGCAGCTCCTCTGCAGGCTCACTCAGCTTTGCTGGCATCACCCTCCATTATGAGATGGAGACAAGATGGAGAGATGACATCACATGGGTGTGTGTCCCCAAGTGAGTGAGTCTCTTGCCTATCAAGGGACCTCTGCCTGGGAGATGCCCCCAGTCCCTGTCCCAGTGCCCCCATTTCCCCTGCCTAGCCAGTCCCTCCAGTTCTCAGTGGCAATGCCCCCCCCCACGAGGACCCCCACACTTCTGTCACCAGCTGTCTGTGTCTCTCCTTCCTTGATGTGTTTCCTGTAGTGGGGGGCTGCCTCCTAGCCCCAAGGTGAGCCCTAGAAGCAGGGAACAAGTCTGCCCGCACCCCACACACTGAGCCAGTGTGTGTCCCACTGCCTCACTTGGCAAGGTGCCTCAAACTACCATGATGTCAGGCAGTGACTTCATAGACTAATACTCATTTCTGTGACTCTCCTCTACAGATACATGTGGCACCCATCAGATGAGGTGTGCGCATGCCTCCATGGCACAGGACCCCAGAATGGCTGAGGAAGGCCAAGCCTCCTCTGCATTCACACCCCATAATCCCACCCATGTCTATGAGGGGACTTCTGCCAAGTCCCACCTTCCTGAGTGACCCCAGCTCAGGTTTCTTGACCTTCAGCAACCGAGGCAGCTCCAGAGACCAGCTCAGATGTCCCAAATCTGCTGAGACAAGCAACTCAGGATAAAGTGCTCAAGAGACCACAGGGTATGAGGTCTGGGGGGGTAAAGGCTGCTTCCATCCCAACCAGGCCTGCCTGTGGGAAACAGGGCAGGGACTGGCCTCCAGAACAGTTCCCTGCGCCCTTACTGGGGCTGCCCGTGCCTGCTGCAAGTTCAGAAGCTGGCGCCAGCCTCCAGGCAGCATGATAGCCCCAGACTGTCAAGTCTTAAAAGATACTGCTAGAGACCCACTCAGGCCAGGCCAGGCCAGCCCAAACACCCACCCTGTCTGGATAAGGCTGTGCCAAACTTCTGGACTTGGAAGCCAGGCTGGGTTCAATCTAGCTCTGCCCTTCAGCAGCCAGATGACCTTGGCACATCCTTTGTCCTCTCAGAGCCCTGTGATGTGAGGTGTTCAATGCCTAGACTCTTCCTAGAGTGTCCTGCTACCCCTAAATCCCAAAGTGCCCCATGGTTACCTTCTAGTTCCTGCAAACCTGCAGCCCACCTCCTTTGCTCTTTCAGGAATCAAAGCAGGGTCCCCTGTCCTGCCCTGCCTGGGTGCTGGGATGCCAGCAGCTGTGTTGCAGGCACATGTGGAGTCAGGAACCCCAAGGGGAGCCCGGGCAGAACATAACCCAGCCAAGCGGGCAAAACACACACATCCCACCCACCTTCCTCTATAAATAAACTGAGTAGGAGAAACAGCACTTGCCCCAAAAGTTCTAACACAATTATATTTTTAAAAAGCAAAGTAAATCAATAAGGATAAAGGCCGTCCTTGGAAGCTCCCTTGCCTCGGATCAGAGTTAACCTTAAGGCATAACCAGAAGATACACGTTCATCTATGCCAGGGCCACCTACTTGGGGGGACACCAGAAAGGTTAAGGGCTTAAGGAAGGTCCATTCCTGTGTTCCAACTTCTGATTAGATCCTGCCTCGGGCTGGGCACGGTGGACAGCAGCTGGGAGTTTGCCCTACTCTGGGGAGTAGAGTGTGCAGTAACTTTACTGAGCAAGGGATCCATGAGAAAATCCAATTATCCCTCTCTCTCGAGTTACCCTCTTTGGAAGGGATGAAGGACCCTGCCAATACCACATCCACCTGCTGGGGGAAGATCAAGGCCCAGGAAGCACCCTCTTGCTCAGGACACTGCACAGTCCGTAGTAAAGCCTGGGCCATACTGACCACCCATGCCTCCAGCTGCCTCCTGCAAAGATGTCCCCCACCCCAGCAGTCTGAAGGGTTCTGAAGAACCCAGCCAGCCCAGCTTCCCAGTGTAAGCTGACCTCCCATCTGGCCAGACCTGCCACCTTATTTTATGTTCTAAGGCCCAAACACATATCCTCAAACTGGGCCTGACACTTGCTGAAAGTTAGCACCGTCTCCTGGCTCCAAGCAGCCAGGGCCCTGATACCCTGCACAGTAGATGTGGGGTTTCCTTGAGGCCAAGAGTAAAAAGTTCCTGGAGTCTGAGCTCCTCTTACAATGTCTCCCCAGGGCCCTGCGAAATAGTGAATAGATACTCCAAAGCACGAGTTTTCAGAGATGGGACAAACTGTCTCAAGATGCCAACACCAAGGAGGGTGGGGTGCCCAGCCTGCCTTTGCAGGAAGACCCATCACTCGCAACCAGGGAAGTTGCCCTAGAATAAGAGGCAAAGGACCCCTCCTCTCCCTGCCAAGGGAGCCCTGGGAACACCAGGGGATGGTCCCACCCACAGGGATGGGGCAACTCTATCTTCCCTGGCACGGAGCTCTTTCAGGTCCTCTCTATGAGGGCTGACAACCCCCAGGTCCCTCTGGGGCCACAAGGGCATCTGCCTCCTTAGGTCAGGAAAGAGACCACGGGCATTGGTGGTCCTACATCCTCATCCCGGAGGGCTCATCCCATCAGTGCAAGGCCAACCAGCTCCCACCTTCCTTGCACAAAGTAATGCAAACAACCTTGCTGGAAGTCCTCAGAGACACAACCAACCAGGAACACCAGGGTCATGCTCAAATATGTCTCAGCCTCAAGGGGACAGAGCAAACAGACACAGGGCTGTCAGGAGAGAGAAAATCCAGACCTCCCCCTGCCTGGTGTGCACATGCCTGAAAATGAGGGACATATGGGGCTCAGCACAAGGCCAGCCCCCCTCCAGTCCCTTCCTGACCCTTTCACTGCCCATCACACCCACCTACCTTCTCCCCAAAGCAAAGTAGCCAAGTCACCTCTAGCCTGGGCTCTGGAGAGATGACCTACAGCTACCTCAACAAGGTCAGCCCCACGCCACATGCCCAACTTCTGACACTCGTGGTGACCATCCACCAGCAGACACCAGTTTGGGCATCACTGGAGCCTGGTGCCATGCTCAGAGGCAGGCCCTTGGCCCCAGCCCACCATCTCTCAAACCACAGCATCCTCCTCTAACAAGCAGAGATGAGTCTGACTCACTCGATGTTTGGATTTGAGAAAAGAGAAACACGGGCTTTATTACTTTTTTTGGTACAGATTCTTCTTTTGTATTTAATATTTATACAGTTAAACACACAAGGTAGAGAAAGTGTATACACACACTACTCATGTAGCCTCTGTCTCCTCACCTCTGACAGGCAAAGTTTACTGATAGTACTATAACCCCTCTCCACAAGCCACCTACCCAATCCCCAGACCCAGGTGGAGGCATTTATGAGCAGCACCCACAATCTGCCCACTAAGGCCACCAGCTGAGGGACTGGGAGACCCAGTGGGAGGCATGCACAGGGGTTAATAGTCAAAGGCCACCTGCTGGCGGGGGGTGGGGTGGGGGCAGACTAATGCATCCCAGATATGCCCCTAGCCCTGACCAACCCTCTTCGGGAACCTTCTCTGAAAGTCTCAGCCAGTCTCACCAGGAGCAGAAAGGGCTGCCCCTTCCTCCCTAGCCAGAGAAGGGCTGAGAAGGCACTCCAGTGTGCAGTGCCAGCTCCTCCCTGCCCTCCATTTCTCCCCCCAGCTGCGCATGACTTAGATCAGCCCCAACACAGAGTTCAGCCTGAAAAGGCGAGTTCACAACCAACGTCACCACCTCTCTCAGTGGAAAAGGACCGGCGAACCTGGCACCACTCGCAAGCTCTGCTGGTCTCCAGAGCTAAGAGGCGTAATCTGAAAACTTTGAGCCCCTTACTCTAGCTCCTTTCTACCTTTTCCTCCCCAGCCAAGGTCCTGCCTGCCTCAGGCCAAACCTTTAGGAAGCGCCCCCTCCCCCACAGAGGAGAGGATTCCCTTCCCCTGCCTCCACCCAAGGGGACACAAGGAGTTGAGATCTCCCCTCATTGCCATTTACGTTCGCCACCGAACCCGAAATGGCTTTGCCACGTCCCTTCTACCCTCTCCAGTCCCAAGCTGGCTCTGGAGTGGAGACACTCCATTCGAGATGAAGAACCCACTGCCCTCCCAAAGCCTGCCCAGAGTCTCTCAGAAGAGTGCTGTCCCTGCGCCCCTGCCCTACGTCCCCGCACGCCCAGCCTAAGCCAGAGCTACCGAAAGGCGCACGCGGGGGCGCACGCAAAGGGAGTCCCGAGCCCCGAAACCCTGCACCCCACTGGCCCGGCAAGGATATGGATTACAGACCAGTCGGAGGCACCAACTGCGCGGCCGCGTGGTCTGCCCTAGGCAGAAGAAAACCGTGGCCGCCAGCGCCGGGTACGGGACAGGCTGCTCTTCGTCGGTGCCCAGTTCCACGCCGCGCTCAGCCACCGGACTCTCGGGAAGCGACGCGCTGGGCTCGGACCCCCGCTTTCCCTCGCGCCCCGGCACCCCAGGGCTCGCCAGGGACGCCTCTGCCGCCGCAAGGCCAGGGGGAGGCGCGCCCAGGGGTACTCGGACCTCGTCGGCTGCCAGCGCACCCTCGGTCATGGTGGCGGCGGACAGCACCTGCGGAGGACAGGCGGGTGACCGGAGCCAGGCAATGACACCCCCCGCCCTGCCTCGGGTGGAGCGGAGATGCGAGAACAGCCGAGGCAGCTAGGATGTCTTTGTCTTTCCTTATTAGAGACAAATGCGCCCCCCGCCCCCTCCTTCCAGCGAGGGTTGGGCGGCCCCACCCCCCACCCCCGAAGCGAAGGGGCGCGGGTGCCCGAGGGGCTTCCCCGCCGGCTCCACTCAAGTTGAAGAGGGTCCCGGGCGCGCAGTAGGGCGCGCGTCCCCGTCGCGTCTCACCTCGTTCCGGCGGCTGGCGGCGTCCCCGCGGGCATCACCCGGGCGGCACGGTCACCACAGACCCAACCCGGCGCCCGGCCCGGCCCCGCCTGAAAGCGCCGCTGCCCCCGGCCCGCGCCCCCCGCCTGCCCGGCTCCCGGCTCCCGGCTCCGGCTCGCCCGGCGGCGGCGGCGACGGCGGCAGGCCCGGCGCGGAGGAGGGACCGCTGGGCTGACGGGCGCGGCCGGGGGCGCGGGCCGGGGGCGCGGGCCGGGGCCGGCGAAGCGGGGAGCGAGCTCAGAGCCCGTCCGCGCGCAGCGCAGGAAACTTCGGAGTGAGCGGCAGAAGGAGAGGGCGGGGCGGGGCCAGAGCGGCCGGGGGCGGGGCCGGCGGGGGCGGCACCGAGTGCGGCCGGGAGCGCTCCCGCGGGGACTGGCAGGGGGCGCGCGGGGTCCACCCCAACCCCTAGACGCGCGCGCGCGCGCGAGCGACCCCTCCCCGGTAGCGGGCCGGCGCCCGGCTCTACCCCAGGGCTTGGAAGGGTGGAGTCGGACACCGCCCGCCCCCCTCGGTGCTCCCCCACCCTACCATCCCGGGCGCGCGGAGCACCAGGGGGCGCTCGCGGGGAGGCTCGGCTGGGGTGGGTGGGGGAGTCGCGCCAACGTTCTTCCCCGCCCCCCAGTTGCGGGGGCGGCAGCGCCGCGAATGCGGCGCCCCGCCTCCCCCCGCCGCCCCTTCCCCCACTGCGACGGGGGCAGGGGTCGGCCGAGGTGGGTGGTAGGCGCGCGGCGGCCGTGACCGAGAAGCCGCGTGCCCCTCCTCCGCATGTGTGTCCTGGGTGTGCCGGTGCGTATGTGATGGTGCGCGGGGGCGGGGTGGAGGCGTGATGTGCTGCCGAGTGTCCGTGGGGGGGATTCTCGGCGCTCCTGCATTCACATCACTCCCTGTCTCTCTCTCTCTCTCACACACACACACACACACACACACACACACACACACACGTACGCACGTACGGGCAGTTTCCGCAAACTTGTTTCCGTGCGCAGCCCCCTCCCATGCGGGACTCTGGGGGCAGGGGCCAGAGTCCCTTGATAGCCGGGTCCCTTGATAGAAGACGATTCGACCCCCACCATGGGGCAACTGTACCTCTGGCCAGCCTCATAGAAGGGCCTTCTCAGTCCCTGAGAGCACGTCACTTGGTCAACAAGGGGTGGTCCCTTCAGACGCTAGGAATAGCAGGACCCATGTCCAAAGGAGGGGGTACTGGCTCCTGACTCCATCCCACTCCCCGCTGAACCTCTGAAGTGCTGTGTGTGTGTGTGTGTGTGTGTGTGTGTGTGTCTGTCTGTCTTACAGGGAACACTGCTTTGCCAGTATCAGGGAACAAGCTGGGAGTATGTGTCCCCCATATCCCTGATGGGAGAGACCTCTCTTCCCTGCAGAACCCTGCCTCAGGGCCTTGGCCCTCATCAGCTGCCCAGGGTGGGCGGAGGGCCAGGATGCACCCGGGGACCTCAGACCAAGAAGGGCTCTGGGAGGGCTAAGGGTGAGCTGTGTACAAGCAGCAGCTGGTGGGTGAACCCTGCTTGACTGGGGCCTGGGAAGGACACTCAGCTGCCAGGTGGGGAAAGGCTTTGTGAGCAGGAGGTGTAGAGTCAGGGTGCTGTCCCAGGCCACCCAGCCTCTTAATAACATCTCCTTTTGTATATGTGAACTTTTCAGGTTCACATATACAAAAGGAAAACATTTACTCTATTTTAATGGTCCTACTTAGCGATTGAGGGCCACAACTAGTAATTAAGGTCCTCAAGGAGCAATTAAGGCTCCAGCCACCAAGGCTGGGTCTTGAAAGAGCCCAGGGCTTTAGACATTGCCCCCAAAGGGAGTTCCAGCAGGTGGGGCAGACTGAAGCTGATGCAGGGTCCTGGACAGGAGGTTACTTAGAATCCAGATTCCTGACTCAAAACCCACCTCTCTCAAAGCCAAGGTGAAGCTGAAGGTTTTAGCGGTTGGTGTTGGTGACTTGTTGAATGAATTAATTGAAAGTGGATGGTGTGTCAGGCAGCCCTTCCATGGAGCAGCATTGTGTGCAGAGGCAGCCAGGGAGGAGTGCAGGGACAGCATGTGAGTTATGTCTTGTCAATATCACAATTGCTATTTTAACATTGACAGTGGTCAGTTGTACAGTATAATGGTCTGATCTCTTGTCCCATCATGGTCCACAATTCAATTTTTAAGGTTTCTCAAGAGAAGGACCATTTAGTTGGTTTAGGGGGTTAAGATTTTTCTTTTGGTTTTTAGTGCTATGGAGGACCCAGATAGACAGGGGCAGGAACCTCCCTAAGGTCAGGAAAATAGCTTAAGAGGAAACTGTGCAAAGGCCCTGTGGCACACAGGAGAAGGGCTGGAAAGAGGCAGGGCCCTGGTGTAGGCAGAAGGCTAAGTGTTATTCTAAATTTGTAGCTGTCATCCTCCTTTGTCACTCTGTTCTCCAGATGTCTGCAGAAAGGAAAGGACATGTACTTTAACACGTGATTTTTAAAGACAGCATCTATAATCTGACCAAGCCTGTAGCTGGCAGGCCCCCAGTGGCCCATTTACAGACTGGTGGGGCCATGTGGATACTGGGAGGGACATTTGCCACCTGAAGGTCTTCAAAGAAGACATCTTTTCACTGTTTCCCACCCCATGGGCCCCTCTGAGAACATGCTGGCACTGTCCTTGTAGGGCTCCCTGTCCCCTGGGCTGAAGCCATTGGCTTTTGTGCTCTTGGTGTCCCAGGGGACTGATGCCTACACGCCTTGAACATGGACACTCCCCACACTGGGACATCTGTCGGCCTGAAGATGATGCAGCTGAGGCCCAAGCTTGCTCAGTGGAGAGGGAGACCACCTCAGTGCTATGCAGAAGGCTCTCCATTGAGAAAGGAAATGAAATAGCAGATCGTAAATTGATATGAGAGGAGAAAATTGCATTAAAAACAAACTGTGATACACTCACATCACTGAAAAGGAATGTTAAAAAGAGAGATGAAGCATAGGACAATTTGGAAATTGGCATTAAAATTGTTTAATTAAACTGTACAGAGTGTTCAGATTTTTTTAAAATTCTCCAGGCCTCTGGAAAATTTGGTTCTGGTTTTTGCTATTTCCTTTGTTTCTAAGGGCAAAGCTCTTCCTTGACAAAGAGCTGGGGTGAGAGACAAGTGACCCATTCATTCAGCCACCTCAAAGGTGGGGTGGGCTCCTTGAGGACCTCCCAGGGGTCTCAGCCTTCCTCACACTGCTCAGGGGAAAGATGGCACTCAGAATGGCAGGGTCTGGCATGGCATTCAGGGCACTAGTGTGTCCCTAGGGAAGCACTTGGTCCTTGGCACTGGGGGCTGTGAACCTGGGTGTCAGGCAGCCCTTCCAGTATTGCGGCTGGGCTGTGGGGCAGTGGGCAGTGCAGCCACCTCTTTCCTTGGCCTTGGGCACCTGTCCGGCTCAGGGCCTGAGCAGCATCTTCTGCCCCCCCACCAGCCCTAGTGCTCTGCGTCTAGGGCACCCTGTCCACCTTAGGCAGCTGCATCTCCCTCCTGTTTATGTAGTCTCTCTGCAGTGTTCCTCCCCTCTGAAATGCCTAGCAGGTGAGCAAGCTGTGACACAGTGACCCTGGGGGCTCAGAGAGGGGAAGGGAGTCCCCCAGTGGGTGAGTGGCCACAGCCAGGTGCTGGCAGTGGGGCAGGCATGAAGCTTGAGGCCTCCTCTCCAGTGACACTGAGTGACTCTGAGGCCCCCACACCAGTCTGGGGTTGGCCACAGGGATCTCAGCCTCCATTGCACTTCTTTGGGGAAGGACAGTAGGGTTCAGTGTGGCATCAAGGAGATTGGCATGTCTGGAGTACTCCTGAGCTGGCCCCTGCCCAGGTGCCCCACTTTCCTGCTGTGGATGGTTCACTGGTCTGGTACATGGTCTGCTTCAAGCTGGACCAAGGACCAGGTAGACTCAGCTGCCACTTGTCCCTGCCTGATGTCTAGTGAGGATCCCTTCTCCTTGCCAGCTCTGGCATCCTGCAGCTACCTGTGACCTGTTGGTCCACCTGTGGTCCCAGGGCTAGTCTCTGCATGGATCAGCCTTCAGGGCAGGAGGAGAGGACTCATCAACATAGGCCTGGGCTCCTCCTGGCCAAGATGCCTGTAGTGACAGGCACCTCAGTCCCAGCCCCACACCTACCCTGGCTGAGCATCCTCTGCCTTTGCCCCAGCTCAGAGGCCACCCTTGACACTGTGGTAACCCATAGGAGCAGCTTGACCAGCTATGGGGCAGTGGTATCCGTGGTCGCTCTCTCCCCAGCCCCTAGAACCAAGAACAAACTGGGGCAGGGGCACCTTGTCTCCACAGTGTGTGGCAGTCAAGCTCAGAGTAACATGTGGCTTCTCTTAGTGGGCCTGCAGATCAGCCCACTCTGTACCTGAGCACCTCCCAAACAAGAATTTCTGTGTCTGTGTCGGCTGCCCCTACCCCCAGCTTGGCCCAGCTCTTCTGCTTCCTATCACACTGGGTACTGCTGGGCCACAGACAGGAAGAGGACAGTGCCTGGTTTCAGGCCCCTTCAAGTCTTAGGCTCAGAAAGGACATAGTCCATTGGATTCAGAAGCCTAGGGGTGGGGCTGCTGACTTAGCAGATGAGAATATGGACTGCCTGGTTAACTTCAAATTATAGACCAACAGTGAATAATCTCAGTATGAATATATCCCATGCAATATTTGGGACATATTTACACTAAAAAATTTGCTTGTATCTGAAATTACAATTTAACTGGGTGTCCTGTATTTTGCTTGGTGACCTGAACAGGCAGCAGGAGGTGAAGTATGGTGGGTCTATAGCCATCCCAGTGCCTGGTTCTGGCATGTCTTAGTGTGTGTAGATTGCTATAACAGAACACCACAGACTAGGCAGCCTGTGAGCAACGAAAACTTATCTGAGTCTGAAAGTCCCAGATCAAGGGACCAGTAGGCACGTGAGGTCCCTGTGAATCCACACTAGATTTTCTTCACTGCGTCCTCCTGTGGTGGACAGAGCACTGCCTGGGTCCCTTCCTCTTCTGTAAGGACACTGATCCCCAACACAGGCGCCCCACTATCATCTCCTCAAAGCAGAAGATGAATTTGAGGGGAACACAGACATTCAAACCATAGCAGGCGTTCATCCTAGGAGCACTTCAGTGCACTTAGAAATAGGGTGCATGGCTCGGCGCCTGTGGCTCAGGCGGCTAGGGCGCCAGCCGCATGCACCTAGGGTGGCGGGTTCGGGTCCAGCCCGGACCTGCCAGACAACAATGATGGCTGCAACCAAAAAATGGCCGGGTGTTGTGGCGGACGCCTGTGGTCCCAGCTGCTTCGGAGGCGGGGGCAGAAGACTCGCTTGAGCCCAGGAGTTGGAGGTTGCTGTGAGCAGTGAAGCCATAGCACTCTACCCAGGGGAACAGCTTGAGGCTCTGTCTCAAAAAAAAAAAAAAAAAGAAATAGGGTACATGGGGTGGGAGGTAGCCTGGCCAGCACTGCGCAAGCTGCTAGGCTCACT
>CAUYQS010052335.1:0-21127 GCA_963574585.1 Otolemur crassicaudatus
TTACAGCTCACAGCAACCTCCAACTCTCCAACTCCAGGGCTCAAGCGAGTCTCCTGCCTCCGCCTCCCAAGTAGCTGGGACCACAGGTGCCCGCCACAACGCCCAGCTATTTTTTGGTTGCAGCTGTCATTGTTGTTTGGCGGGTCCAGGCTGGGGATTTGAACCCGCCACCTTAGGTGTACATGGCTGGCGCCTTAGCCGGTTGAGCTATAGGAGCCGAGCCTATAAGCAGAGTCTCACTCTGTCCTTGGGTAGAGCGCCATAGCTCATAGCAACCTCAAACTCCTGGGCTCAAGTGATCCTCTTGCCCCAGCCTCCCGAGTAGCTGGGACTACAGGCGCTTACTACAATGCCTGGCTGGTTTTTCTATGTTTAGTAGTGACAGGGTCTTGATCTTGCTCAGGCTGGTCTGGAACTCCTGAGATCAAGCAGTCCATCCATCTCAGCCTCCTCGAGGGCTAGGATAATAGGCATGAACCACCACGCCCAGCCAGAACTGAGGTTTAAGAATAAACTGTAAGAAAGAAATTTCATGTATTATGAATGATAAACTTGGGGGCATTGCTCATTGCTTTTTGGCTTTTTTTTTTTTTTTTTTTGAGACAAGGCTTTGCTCTGTCTCCAGGCTACAGTACAGTGGTGTTGACATAGCTCGTTGCAACCTCAAACTTCTCGGCTCAAGCAATTCTCAGGCATCAGCTTACCCAGTAGCTGGAACTATAGGCACACACTACCACACCTGGTTAATTTTTCTATTTTAGTAGAGACAGGAGAATCTCACTCTTGCTTACCCTGGTCTCGAATTGCTAGCCTCAAGCGATTTTCTCACCTCTGCCCCCCAAAGTGCTAGGATTATAGGTGCAAAGCCACCACACCACGCTTTTTGGGTTTTTGATTGTTTTTGACAACCAAGTGCATCAAATGTTAAAGCAAAAGAAAATCAAATTGAGTAAGCAAGTGATAAAATGAAAATTGGCAAAACACATAAAACTATCCTCTTTCTAGGCCTTTCCCTCAGTGGCCTCCTTGAAACAAAGATTTCAGGAACTTCAAAAGCACTGAAGTTGAGGCAAAATGAAGCAAAAGCTTATGACTAAGGAGACGTGAACAGTCATTTCCTTGGTCATACTTTGGATGTGAGCACCCAGATCATCAGGCACAGGGTCCAGGTGTGACTGCCATCCTGACTGTACTCTGTAGAAATCCACAGCTGTAGACTTGAGCAAGGTGCACAGAAGTGGCCCCCTCGCCAAAAGATGGTAATGAAATCAGAGCCTCCTTCTTTCCTGTTACCACGCAATGCCCCAACCTTGCTAACTACGCCCATCAACAGGCACATCCAAACAACAGTAGCCCTGCGCAGCCCAGCCCCTGCCCACGCGTCCTGCCCCTCCCCAGACACACAATAAGGTTGCCTGCTACCCAGGCCTCCCTGGCGGGGGCTTCTTACCATTAGCCAGAAGTTCCTTTCCTCTTTGGCTTCATCGCTGACAAACACAACAAATGCCATGTGACAGCTGTTGTTTACCTCTCCTCCTCCCAAACCAATTATCAAACCAGTTTGTCCAGGAATTCAACCAACGATGTTCTTTTTGTCCATCTTTGGAAATCCCGGGAGAAATGGCACAGACGTGCACCAAGATGCCATTGCCGCTCCTTCAACAAAAGCCTTTTTATAAGATTGGATTTGAATGAAGGCGGGGATTTAAAGGCAGAGAGAGAAGCTTCTAGCTCTTGTCACAGCCGACTGTTGGCCAGATTCTTCCCTGGGACGATGTAACCAGGGGCCGGGCCACCACAGCATCTGGCTGAGCTGGGGCCTTGGCCCCCCAGGCATCCCCATGGGGGCAGGCAGGCCGCTCTCAGCTGGGACGCCAGGATACTCACACAGTTGCATATTTGGGGAATGTTTCACACTGGGAAGCAGGCCAGGCATTCTGAAGGAGAGGCCACCACCCTCGCCTGTAAAGGTCTCATTCAGTTGTTTCGGAAAGGAAGTTCCCAGGAAAGAAAGGCATCCCATCCCCATCCCACTCTGTCTCCCCACTGTTCAGGTCTGCCATCTCCGTGCCACACCTCACAGGGAACCATAAAGCAGCCCCAGGAATAGTTAACTAACTTCCCTCAGCTCTGGTGTGAGGGAAGCAAAAGCATGGGCTTGAGAAGGCAAGATTGTGTCACTTACTGCTCCCGTAAGAAAACGTCTTTCAGGGCCGCTCCACAAAACTCGGTGTGACTGTGAAGGCCCGACCTGGGTCGGGGTTGGGGGCAGCAGAGAAGACTGGTGTGTAACAAAAGGGGGTCTGCTCCATCTCAGAATCAAAAGAGGACGGTCTGGGGACCCTGGAAGCACCAGGGGCCTTTCAGACAATAAGACTTTTGTTTGCGCTTGCCCAAAGCTGTGTTCAGAGCTCAAAAAGAAACCTGTACATCTCAGTTATTGCTAGGGGTTTTTCTTCTCCCTTTTTAAAAAATCTGAGAGATTAATTGAATGTATGTGTTTTTTAAGGTTGGGCTGTTTTAGTGGTTTATGTTTTTACTAAACCCACATGATTTTGAAATCTCTTAAAGAAAAATGTTATTTTCTACGTATATAAATTTCCAGGATGCTTGTGGGGTCTCTTTGCCACAGAGTTTAAGACTCCTGCAAACACACACACACACACACACACACACACACACACATATGGCCTTCTCACTGGTTTCAGAGGAAAACAGAAATTCTACTTCTACTTAGTGCGAAAGGGAGAAGATAAGGAGGGTTCTGAAATCACTAGTAACCAGGACTGAGAGTCAGTGCTGGGGCAGGGGCTGTAGCTGGGAGAGAAGCCCTCCTGCCGCCCCCTGCCCCTGCCCCAACGCTGCATGTTGTCCCTCCTGCCACCCCCTGCCCCTGCCCCAGTGCTGCATGTTGTCCTACCAACTTCTTCCAGCTCTTGCCCACAGCCTCTCAGAAAAGGCATTTGATACTATGATTCAACACTAGAAAAACTTGCAATGTCAAGGTTCCAGAGTTGGACATGCATGAGATAAGGACTGAGATTATTTAGCTAAAAGTTAGGTTTGGTAGACCAAGAGAAGGCCACAGCACAAAACGTCTTGATTTCAAAGACTGATTTCATTAGAAGGAAAAAGGGAGAGAGGGCGAGGGGAGGAAGGCAGGAAGGCAGGGGGAGAGGGAAACTGAGATCAGTTAAGGGTTCTTCAAGTCAACCTCTTCACCCAAGTGGATGTTTTGCAAGGAAACCTTGAACCTCCAGCTCCGTGTGCAAAAAACACCCCCAAGGTAAAATTTAGCTTGCTAAGAACAAGAAAGGAAAGGTGCTTGGTACGGTAACTAAAAGTTAATTACCAACACATCTCCCAGCAGCTTTTTATTGGAGATCATTTCCTAGTTTCCTTTCCAGAGAACTGCACAGGTAAAGCCAGTGGGTGGTTGGTCTGAAAAGAAAGGGACCTGGCGTGGAGGGAGTAGAGACTCTTGAATCAGCAAAGTTATCTTCTGACTCTTTTTCTCCTCCAGAGTCCCTCAGAGAAGCCCCCTCCATGACAGCAATGGACACTGGACCCATGGCAGGCCCCAGGCCCAGCCCCAGCGTGGCAGGCAGGTGTCTCCTGAGCTCCCTTCTCAGAAGGGGGGAGGTACCAGCAAGTAAGGAAGCCAGGACTCCAGGGAGTGAACAATCCAGGAGCAAGGCTGAGGCAACCCGGCTTAACAGAAGCCTCCCTCTGACTCCCCTGGAGGAAGGAATCACCTCTGCCATGATCACCAGGCACAGCCAGACAACTAACTCAGGCTCCTTGCCGCCACGGAGGTGTTCCTAGAAAACAAAGCCCAGGGAGACTCTGGATTCTCAGAGACCAACAGCACCAGCACAGAAAACAAAAAGCCAACCACTCTGGGGAAATTACACGGCCTCCCTCTCTGGAAGTACGACTCCTAACCCTAGAGGGAGTTTGATTTCTCAGGGACCCTCATACATCAAATTAACTCCTCCACTCGACTCATCTTCTCACATTTACCTGCTTTTGCAGCTCTCAGTCTGAGCCCAGACTTGTCTAGGTTGGGTGTCTCAGAGCCAACAGCAAATGTGGGCAAAGGGAAAAGCGTGACTGACCAACGTGCATCCTGGTTGTAAGGTCACTCTCACCTTCTATGTGCTACGTGCCATCCTCCGTGGATCAAAAATAACTGATATATAGAAAAGGTTAGTGACAATCCAATCCTTTGGTCTCTGGAGTCCATCTCAGGAACACAGTAACACAGTCTTACGTATACAGAGCACTTTCTAGTTTTCAAAGCATTCTATCCATCAGGCAGTGCCTTGTGACATTTCTGTGAAGTGAGGGGAGCTAATATTGCTCCCCCCCCCCCCGCCATGAATCAAAGATCTGAGATTTACCGACTTGCCCGAGACCTTGCAGGCTATGGAAAATCAGAACTGGGACCCCTGTCATATTCCACAAGACCACTCAGTGCTGTGACACTATTCCTTTCTCCTCCTTTCCCCGACCCACTCCCAACCAAAATAAAGATTTTCAAGTTGTGATGTCAAGATTCCCCTCTGCAAGAGGTAAATGTGCAGCCTGGGTCAGATGCTGGTCAGCCAATACCTGCTGAATTGTTCTTGTGGCCGGCAGAGGACATTGGCCTCCCCCACACACCCCAAGGCCAATTCCTGCTTGGCTTCTGCTGAACAATGAGCTAAATTCTCTCTCACATTTCCCCTGATATTCCTGAAAACAGTCTTTATTTTCTGTTGGAAATAACTTTTTGTTTCTGCATCTTTTTCATTTCTGATGTATGTTCTTAAATCCATGGCTCTCCAAATTTTGAGGATTTGAGATGATAAAAACTCCAATTCCATTGTAAACAAGCTCAATAGACTTTGTAAATAATGTTTTTAAATTTAAATAAAAATTTACTGCTTGGGACTTAGACAGCATTCTTCTACCTTAGAAAGCTTTTGTGTGACCGAGAATTTAGTTATAATTTGAACCCATACCTTTCTCTATATTTCCTGGACCTTGTTGCAGTTAATCGCTTTTCTTTTTTGTTGTCATTGTTATGGTTCGTTTTCCAGGTGTCAGCTCATCATTCCACCCCGTCCTTCCTTGCAGCATTCTGCCATCTTGTGCTTTAGTTTCCCCTGACCTTCAGTTGCCTGGAGAGACTGCCTCCCCCAAACTTCTGAGGGTCTCTCTGTTCGAGGTAGGCAGGTGCAAACAGAGCCTTGGGGTTGCAGGTAGGTAGGCCCCGCTTTGTGGCAGAGACCCTCCTCTTGCATCTCACGGCCACGTTCCCGTGCACAGCTGGAATGGATGCCAGCCAGTGACAGGTCCTCCTCCTCCTCCTTGTTTCACCTGCTTCCTGCATCTTCTCTTGGTGTTTTCCTCCTACCCAGGCCCCTTCTCTTAGATTCACCTCTCCCTTATTTAAGGCCTCAAGACAAAGGGAATAGAATCAGGCTACCCAGGGTTAGAAGTTAAAGAGAGTAGAAAAAGTAAAGTTGCCTCTTTTTATCTTATCTTCTGGCTGAAAGAAGTAGAAATAAATGTCATAGATGGCGTTGATGAAACTCTGGTTCCCCGGGGAACACCTAAGGAGAACTGCAATACCTTAAATTAACAGAAACTGAGGTTGATGGCACAGAAGCTATAATACACAGGAGGCTTTTTTAAAGAAAAAGAAAAGGCACACCCAGTGAAGGGTCTCAGGTCTCACTGAGAACAGGAATGAACAGCAGTCTCCTGCCCCCCGTCCCCATTTACAGACCACTTTCCTCTGTGCCCATGCATGCGAGCCTCAGTGACAGGGTTCCCGGGCTCTGACCTGGCTTCCTCGGGGCTGAGATGAGGTGAGATCTCCAAGTCTCGATTCTCTAAACAAAAGCTACTGCAGACAAAGGAAAATATTCATGCTCTTCATGCATGAGAAAGGACTCTGCTTTTAAAACATGAAGTGTCCAGAGGCCAAGAAGGACACCTCCTCCCCAAGAGCCCATGAGAAGAACCTGAACTTCCACTTCCATGACGTAAGAAATCAGAAACTCCCCCCCTCAGAGAGTGGGAGGTCCAGAAGGAGCCTCACAGGCCATCCACTGTTGTATCCGCATGACTGCCGAAGGCGTTGCCCACGCGTGTCACAAGCCAGCTCTATTCAGGAGTGGGTGTGAGAACACGAACACTGCCTTTGATTTGTGATGCACTTTCTGGTTTACAAATGTTTTCTTTTCGTGCTACCTCATTTGCACATCACAACCATCAATGCTTATAACTCCTCCCATCTTATAGATGGGGGAAACTGAAGGTGATGGGACAGGTGGCTTCAGAAGAGTTCGCTGACTGAGGCAGCGTGGCAGAGATAAAATACGCTAGCGAACTAGGCTGTAAAGCCAGCCCCTCTGACTCCTCATCCCACTCTTTTCACGGCCCCATGTGCTTCTCAGATGGTTTTAAGAGTTTGCAAGGCCCAAATCTTTCCTTTTTAAAAATAAGATTTATCTGAGATACATTCTCCTCACACTGTTACAGATCAATCCCACCACTTGGGAGATAGGCTTGGGAATTATTTTTGTTTTGAGGAACGTTGGCACCTGCCAGGTACCCCTCCAAGCATTAGATTAGACCAGGAGATTACCAATATCTGCTATTTTTTACCTCAGAAACGTCACTGTCACATGGCTCAACAATTATACCTCACTTTCTTGAGACTAGAGTAGGTGTTAGAAAAGTTTTTAAAAAACAGAAGGGTCTCCTCCTGCCTTTGTACTCCTCATGTATACAGAAACAGTGTGAATTACGTACAGAGGGCTTTCTGGAGTTTAATTCAGGCCAGTTAGTGCTATATTCATAAACTGAGCATTGAGATTAAAATATGAATGAGACGGTACCCCTATCCTGAAGGGATACCGCTTAATTAGTGAGGAGACCTGGCGGTTCGGCAGTTTCTAATTCAGGAATCGTTAAGTCAGAAAGAAGCAGTGTCTCACAGAGCAGGCACTCAACTGACATTCGATAGAAGAATAAATAATAAAAATGGCTAAGGTATCCTGAAGGCCTGCCCTGGGTCAAGCAGTGACCTAAATTCTTTACGTCTGTTACCTTCACCTTTGCATTAACCCATGAAGAAGACGCTCTTCCTATTTCACAGATGAAGAATATGAGGCTCCGGGCAGTGGAGCAACAGCCCGGTGGTCCTACTAATTAGTGGAGCTGGAATGGAGACCAAGTGGTCAGGCCCCAGAGCCCAGGCTCTTAACCGATAAGCTATTTTAAAGGGGGGGAGATAGACAGGTGACAGTGAGTTTGGTAGGGGACATTCTGAGTGTGAGGTCCCTATGGCACATCCAGGTGACTCTGTCCAATAAGTAGGCAGAGATATGCATCTGATGCTTGGGTGACAGGTGGGGCCAGAAGCGTTGATGCTTTGGGAGAACACAGGAAGGGTCTCTTTCTGAGAACAGTCTTGGGAAATGCCCTTACTAAAGGACAGGCAAAGGTAGGAGAACGTCAGTGACAGTGATGGAGGAAGAGCCCAAGGGAAGTGATAATGGGGTCATGCCATCTCGCTCCCCTTCACCTACACCAGTGATGTTCAACTGCTGTGCTGTGGCACACTGGCATGCCATGAGAGGATCTGAGGTGTGCTGCGAAAATTATTAAAGGGCCTTAATTAAATTATTAATTAGAAGAAATTCAAAGCATAGTATCTTTACTCATTTTTTTGATCAACATAATTTCCTTCCTGCGGAAGTTTAACTATAGGTTCAAGTGTTCCCTGAGATAAAAAAAGGCTGAGGTGGCCCAGACTGCAATGCTGTCCTGATTCACAAATCACCTCTGTGTTGAGCAGTCAGGCAGAATATTTCAAAGACATTAAGTAATCCAATAGTAACTCATTCCTGGTTTTCAAACTGAATCCAAAATACTCTCGGTTTGACCTCCATCTAAACTGCTATGATACATTACCTAGCCTCTGGACACGGCTTTATTTTTGTCAGGGGCTTGGGGCTTTATTTTTGTCTCCTGCCTGGTGGAGGAAAGAGACGGTGGGCTGGCTGTTCTCAGAATTGTATATGCCCCACAGTCCCCATAGGAGTGCAGTACAATGAAGATTCGCATGGCCCACCCATAGATATTCTGGTTCAGGAGCAGCAGGGTGGCCTGGGAGTCTGCATTTCTGCGGTCTCTCAGGTGATTCTGATGGCTCTGTGGTCCATTCTTTGAGAAACGAGACAGTGTAGATGATGAATGCTCTATTGATCAATAACCACATAGCAAGTGACCTCCTTTAAAATCATTCTCACATTGTTTTTATGCATTATTCTCCTAAGGTCTGAATGTACTGCTAAAATTATCTCCCCTGAGAGCAAATGGGATCATTAAAGGCTCAAACAACCTTTTCCAGTAAATATTGATTCTCAGAATCATTTGACAGGTTTATCCAATATTTAATTTGCCATCAAATTCCTGCCATTGATCAAATCCAGGAACATGGTTGCCCTTCCACCCTCATCTGTTACTCTCAGGACCAAATCATTACACTATTGTTCCCCCTCGACGGCAGCTGCCGTAAAAACAAAAAACCAAATTAAGTCTTTTTTGGTTCTTGGCTATTGAAAAAGAAACAGAAGAGGAAATAAAAATAAAAATGGCTGACATAACACACATTAAGCCTAGAATCTAATAACTGCCAGGCCAGGGAAAAATAGGTAAGTTAATTTTTTTCCCAGTGAAGTCCTAAGGGGGCAATACTTCCAGCAGGAGCTGGGACACAGTCACCAGTTTGCTGATCTGCCAGGAAGGAACTACTTAAGGCTGAGATCCTGATCTAAAAAGATGAGGCCCAAGAGGCCTGAGACCTGGTCCTGGCTGAAGTGGTATCTCAGCTGCCACCATCTGCAGTGGTAACGGAGCAGTCTCCACACTGGGGATGGCACAAATAAATCTGGTTGTATCTTTAAAGCATTTGACATAAAGGCCTAGCCCATCCCAAGGGACCTGTCTGGACCGTGTTTATTTACACAGCCTACCCTTCCACAGGGAGGAGGAGATGGCTGAGCTGTACTCACTGAGAGTCAGCACCTGTGTATTTCCCCATCCCCTGTGCCTGTGTCACTCTGTCATGGCTGGCTGCTTGACTTTGCAGAAGAGGACACCAGTTCTTACTGACCTTGGGTCTGCCCTCTCCTGGGGCTGAAGAGTGATTCTCAGCACAGCAGGGGAACAGCCCTGATACCTTCTTTCTTTCTTGTTCTCTGACCTTAGTTACATGCCCTGTCTGGGGAACCAAAATGATGTCTCACTTAGAGTTGGGTTCTCAACTTTTCTGAATTGACTTTGTTTGAATCCCAAGCATGCTCATGCCACTTTTATTTTTATTTTATTTATTTATTTGGAGACAGAGGCTCTCTGTTGCCCTTGGGTTGAGTGCTGTGGTGTCAGCGCCTATGCACAGTGGTTAGGGTGCCAGCCACATACACCAAGGCTGGCCGGTTCAAAACCACCCGGGCCAGCTAAACAACAATGACAATTGCAACAAAAAATAGCTGGGCATTCTGGTGGGTGCCTGTAGTCCCAGCTACTTGGGAGGCTGAGGCAAGAGAATCGCTTAAGCCCAAGAGTCTGAGGTTGCTGTGAGCTACTCTACTGAGAGTGACAACATGAAACTCTGTCAAAAAAAAAAGAAAAAATTCTGTGCTCAAGAATTCCCAGCTACTCAGCCTCCCGAGTAGCTGGGAATACAAGCACCTGCCACAACACCTGGCTAGTTTTTCCTATTTTTAGTAGAGATGGGGTCTTGCTCTTGCTCAGGCTGGTCTCAAACTCCTAAGCTCAAGCAATTCATCCACCTCAGTCTCCCAAAGTGCTGGGATTACAGGCGTGCCATTCCACTTTTAAATACCTTTTCTTTAGATCTGCGGCCCATGGATGGTCTTTCAACATGTTTCTGGCATCTGCAGGCTCCATCCTTTGCCGTGTTAATCTCACAAGTAGCCCCAGAAAAACCATCATATTCGCTCACATGTTTTTCTCTTTCCTATATTCCTTTCTCTTATTCTGATCAGGGAAGAAGTAAATCTTCCCTCTGCCTTTTCATTTAATCTTCTTCTGTTCTCTGCACATTGTCCTAATAAACGGCAGAAGAAGGGTGCCATTTTTGAAGACTTGGTAAGCTACAGGAACAGAAAGCTGAGATACTTTAGCCCTATTTCCTAGACAGTAAAGAGGACCATGCAATAAAGTCTTGTCAGGTGAACTACTCCGACTGTGACGCCCTCAGAGGATCTGCCACAGAGGATGATGAGCTCCTGTGTATAGGCTAGTTCCAGCTCCTCTTGTGGGCAGGAGAAATTTAATAGAAGAATATTCTCCAACTAAACCCTGCACCTCTCCTCCCTCAACCAAATCCAAACCCCACATTGCAGCAGTCTGACTTTTATTAAAATAGTAAAAAGGAACTATTTATGAACTAATGCAGTATTCTCGTAGGAACATTATACACCGAGTAGACCTTCTTGCTGTATACCATTGTTTTTAGAGCAGATAAAGAGATATGGAACCCAGCTTGCCGTTCCCTCTGGCCTGCAAGGAATCTTAATTTGATGACCTCTGGCCTGCAGGGAAGCTTAATTTGATGACCAGGATGCAGGCTTCAAGTTTTTTTATTTCATTTAATAGCATCCGATTTAAATGAGCCATCTATTAAAGCTTACATAAAGTAAATGGGTAATTAACAATGCTGATTTGTTAACTTAATTTACACTAAATACAAAAATTTCAGTAAATCAGATATTCATGCCCACTGGTCACTGAATTCCCCCTCCCCCCCAGGGACAGTCTGCTTACAGATTGCATGTATTAAATAAAGGGTGTTGATTGGTGATGCCATTTACTGAGCCATAAAATAAGACACATACCTGCTTAAACCAAATCCATTCCTCACAGATGCAGCTCTTGTTTTATTTCCCTTGGGAATATCTCCCTCTCCGCCTCAATTCCCAGAGTTGTCTCTTCGCCCAAAATTCTGACAGTGGTTAATGATCTCTGTTTGCTAGGTATGAGGTTGGACAATTAAGTTCATGAACTCAGCCTAGAAAGGTGCTACATCCCTCATAGCTGAATAGCACTACAGTCACCTTCAAAGTCCTCCCCCGGGAAGCTGTGCCCTCATGCCAGTGCCTCGTTCACCCCTCCAAGCACTTTTTCTACAATGAGTTTACAAATTTAATTGCCAGACCTCATAGGATGATAGCTCTCACTGCCTTCCCAGAAAAAGAGTTTCAAAATTGCTTTGAAGGCTGGACTAGGACCTGGCATGGGTGCATAGCTTCCCACAGGCAGCACCTCAAAGTGATATTAAAAAAATGAGGTATGTAGCACTTTTTCTAGGATAACTTCGTAATTGACCTTGTATAGAGGAATTGAAGGACATGGATATTTATAAATTAATGCCTACAACTAACTTTCAACGTCTTAGTTAACAAAATGCTTTCACAGCTTTCTTTCCATGTACAACGTCTCATGTGAACGTCCCGTAAAGGTGGCAATTTTAATGTGAATCTCACAGAGCCTGGATCCGAGCCTTTCTCTGTAGAATTCAGGCAATAATGATCTTCTACAAAACAAGACCACTGAAAATGTAGATACCCACGGTAACACACGCAAACACCTATTCCATTTCTGAGTGAGATTTAACTTCACAGTTTTTTAAAACCTATTAAAAACAGTTTAATTGAAATGCTGCGTTTAGAGGTGAGAAAATCAGGTGATCTACCTTCCGGATGTGAAAAATATACACCTAGGCCATCATTAGCAGAAAGCCTAATGCTATACATAAATAATTAAAAAGGAAATACTATCTAGCTCTTTTCACGTGGGTAAGGGCCAAAAATGTCCTAAAGTGTCAGAAGTGGTTTGTGTTTGTTTGGTTTTCTCATAAGTGTGTTGGGTTTGCCTCTGGTCATTCACAAACCCCTTAAAATCCCTTAAGGAACTAAGATCAGAAGGTTTCATTATAATTTTATAACCAACTACAAAATCTTCACAAGGTCACCATCAACAGGGCATGTCGCTAAATCATACCTTTTGGGGAAGGTTCATTTCTTACTTTCAATATTCATTGACTGATTGATTGATTTAGATAGTCTCACCCCCAGCTAGAGTGCATCAGCTTCATCATAGCTCACTGCAACCTCTAACTCCTGGGCTCAAGTGATCCTCCTGCCTCAGCCTCCCGAGTAATAACTATAGATGTGCACTACCACACAGACTAATTTTTCTATTTTTTTAAGAGACAGAATCTCGTGTCTCATTCAGGCTGGTCTTGACCTCTTGAGCTTAAGTGATCCTCCTGCCTCAGCCTCCTAGTGTGCTAGGATTACAATTGTTAGGTGCCTGGCCTAAGAATTTATTTTAAGATGAATTATCACTGACCTCCAGGAAATTGTAGCTGAACAGACACAGCTATAGGCTTAGGAAAATGTGATGTAGCAAACTAAAGAAATTAAGTTCAGGGCCACACATTTAATTAATCTTTCCTTAACAAACAGAGATTTGTTTCTGACATGATTCAGGGAAATCTGGCCATCGGGTTATTTTCAAGGCACTAATCAATGGATTCTGAACCAACAGATGTTGCTCTCCCAAGAAACAGGTTGGAAACCTAGGACAAAGAGCAAGACAGACAAAATGGGTACATTCTATCTTCTTCTGTCTTCTTTTAAGAAAGACTGAGATTCCAGTTTAGAAAAAATTCAGGGAAGGGGGGGAAATCTGGGCACTCTGGGAAAACTTGCTCTTGAAAAAAAAAAAAAGAACCTACATTTTAATTTCCATGAGAAGTAACAGTTTCTCAAAAGAAAGGTAGCATGCATAAAAATCGCTTTCACGTTCCTATCTTGCTGTTAGGCATTTTTTATATATTAATACACTTGGGATATAGGTAATTATGCATATGTATGCTAATCAAAATTCTCATCATGCATTTTCTTTGCTGTTTCACAAACAGTGTAAATTGGGAGTATATTTTGACCCTGTAAAAATGCCAAAAGGCAGCCAACTCCGGAGAAGAATGGGCTAAATCTGGCTCTCCCAAGTACGACTAAAAGAAAGAACATCTGATTCCTACCCAAAAAGCAAGGCTGACACCTTATTTATTTTGAACAGAGGCTGTTGCTGGAGAAGCTGGAAGGTGAGACAGAGCGCAGTAAAGTCGCAGAGGGCTCTGCTGCTCGGTTCAAACTCAGCTATCTGGAGAATGCAAGGATTCAAAATTAAAGGTTGAAAAGGCAGGTGGTGAGCAAGCCTGAGGCGTTCCTCAACTCAGGGCCTTGGTGGAGCAGCACCAGCTGGCTGGGGGCAGGAGCTGCGGGGACAGTGGCCAGGGGCAGAAGCTGGTTTATTCTCCCTGAGGCTTGCATGGAACAGAGAGGTGCTGATTTAGCAGAATCGGTAGGTTTGGATCGCCTGTTTCCCTTTGTTCTCTCTTTTTTGTAATGTCAACATTTTGGTATTTCTGCATTGCCTCTTTGGTTTCAAAACTTTCACATCAAGCATTTCTCATAGGGAATAAAAAAAGAAGAAAATACATCAATTAGCATACACTACGTGGCTTCACCGAACTTGTGCCCTCACAAACACGTCTGCATGGCAGATAGCAGGCCATGTTCCCTCTTCATTCCTGGACTGTCCCACCCTGCTCACAGCCTGCCATCTGCCAGCTGGAGATGCCGCCCCTGCCCTCCCTTCACTGTCAACTTTCCCAGCCAAGCCATGGCGCAGCCAGTCAGCCTTACAGGCTCAAAGTAGTACTTAATGAGTTCTTAATTCAGTTTTGACACTGGAACCCAGCCAGCTACTGCCTGAGGCTTGCATTTCCCTTTATATATCACCAGAATATAGTAATAAAGACAAGTCTTGTCACTGCTGGATTTCTATGAGGAAGACTCACTCGGCCTCACATTATCACATGGCCTTATTGGCTTCAAGTCACCTCACAGAGCCAGGGGAGGACCAGGAAGATGCCTCCAAGAGCTTGGAAGTGTCTGCTCCTGCCTTCCTAGGGAGTGAATGCTGCTCTGTTGTCAGTGGGCCTCAGTCCAGCAGGGGGAGGAGGACTGGACAACATGGAGTATTTTGGGGGCCAAAGTCACATGCATTCCTATAAACAGGTGCCCGTCCTGTAACAAGATCCTGGACACTCCTCTTCACCAACGTTCCAGTGGCCAATTCTCTCCTTCCCCAACCCCCAAGGCTAGAACGGGGTCTAGAAAATGTTGAGAAAACTCGGAAGCTGAAGGTGCTGGGATACACCTCATCAATGATGCAGTTTTTCCTGCATTTGCCAAACCACAGCCAGGATGTTACAGTCTAAAAATCTCAGAACTTGGACTTGCAGCCAGAAGACTTGGGTTCAAGTCCTCTTGCCAGCTGTATAATTTGGGGCGAGTGGCTCGGAGTCCTGTCTATTAATGCTCACCCCTGAGAGTTGCTGTGAAGGAGAACAGAGACACATGGAATGTCAGAGCTACTGAAATATTTGTTATTCTTATGACTTCTCCCTCCCAGTGTGCCTGGTTCTGCAGTCAGCCTGTGCAGCTTCCTCCATCACAGCACTCAGCATGCTCGTCTATCATGAGAGTTCTAATGGCAGAATGCAAGGCTGGGGTGATGCCCTGATGAGTTTCTTTTAACACTTTAATAGCAATGCGTATTTTTATAGGCGATGTATATGTTTGTGGGTATCCCTCTAGGGTAGTAGTGTAGTCCTGCTTGATAAATTGCTATGTGAATTCATCCTATCTTCTTTGTTGATTGGATGGAAAAACTGAGGCCTGGTTACCCTGCACCTGATTTCCATGATGGCAGGGCAGGAGCTCTACGGCTCAGACACGAGACCTGGCAAGAGACGAGATGGCAGCATCACCCAGGAAATGGTTCCCACCCAGCTCATCAGCAGCCCTTTTTTAAGCCATAAGAAGAGAGCCAGAGAATAGCCAAAGGAGTATTGTCCAAGGAAGGAACTACTACTCTTCAACTCAAGACACCCCAGAGATTCTAACCCATAGCTGATGTTAAAAAATTTCCCAACACAAATAATGTCACCCTTGTCACATTCCTAGCCTCAATCATTGTCTGTACTGTGAAGTAACACCTCTTACCTGGTCTCTTTGTTTCCAGGTAGGCTCTTGTCCAATCCATTGTATAAATCACAGCTAGGAGAAGTGTTTATGTACAACTTTAGTTATGGTTAGGAGCTCAGACTTGGAAACCAGACTTCATGGGTTTAAATTCCAGCTCCACCATTAACTGGCTGTTACCTCCAGCTAAGTTTCTTAACTTCCCAATAACTCTATGGCCTCATTTGTAAAATGAGAATAATTATAGAGCCTCCCTCACAGGGTTGCTGCGAGGTGCAAAGGAGTTATCAGGTCGCGCGTGCATCAGAGGGACAGTGGTAGGTAAGTGTCAGCATGTTGTAAGTGTTGACGTTACCCCATTTCCACACGCCCCTCAACATCATCTTGCTGCTTTCCTTCTTAGATACATTTCAGATGTCCCAGAGCCTCTGAGATGAATCTAAGCTCCTTAACATGGCTCAGCTTTCCCATTTCAAACTTCATCTCACCCTGAGAAGGGAACCACAGGAAACCACCCACACTTGTCTGAAGTTGTTCCCTTCTACTGGCCTTTCTGGGTCTCTGCCTGTGCTGCTCTTTTCTTCTAGATTAAAACTCATCTCCTGCTATTTACTTGGCCGTTTCCTACTTGTCCTTCAGGTCTCGGAGAGATAATACCCCCAACTATGGAGTCTTGCCTGAAGGCTCTGTGCTCCCTCTGTGGTCACCAATACCATGCTGTGTCCCTCTGCCTGCTCAGGGCTGGGGCCCACTCAGATGACAGAAGCCAGCTTTCCCAGTGACACCTGGTGCTGTCTTGTAGAAGAAGTGTGGCATTCATTCATTATTCGTCAGTGGATATGACTGTGAAAAAAAGCTGTCTTAATCGAAACGGCAGTTCAAGGTTTTGTAGAGTACAGTAATTGATTAAATAAGCAAATGTCAAATAGGTGAAAAGAGATTTTGCAAATGAGGCAGATTAAAATAGAGACTGATTCAGACTAACAGTGATAGTATTTTTAAACAATTGCCTAAATGTATCCCGCATAAGCTATGATTCCACTTATTCATAAATACCTGAGAGTAAGTTGTTAAAAATAGATACCTGATTTAATCTAGTCATTAAATAAATTACTATATTTTACCTACAAATGTGGGTTTTAAATCCAACCAACTGGTAATTTAAGTGTTTTAGAGTCCAGGCACATTTCCAGAAACTAGAGGAAGTGGGCTAGAGATCTTAAGGGGTAGAAAAGCCCCCAGTGTGGAGACAGATATGAAACCAAGAGCTGCTGGTCTACCTGTCAGCAGTTCTAAAAAGGTGTTCCTGGTTCCGGCTCAACATCTGAAGCACGTAGGGTGCTTGTTAAAGTTATATATTGCTTGGTCTGGTTGAATCGGAATCACTCAAAGTAGGGTGTCTGAAAAAAAGCTTGGGGGTTCAGCTATAAAGAAAGATGGAGACTTCATATCTTCCATTTACCTGGAAGGATTTAGAGAACATCCTCCCAAGCAAGCATCCAACGTACTCGATATTAATACGAACCTAATATATGAACAGCTACAGGCCCATCTGAGAGAAAATCAAGTTTAAATTCAAGGCCGGGGAGGAGCATGGTAAGCTGTCACCTAATGGCACAATGCAGAGGTATATGGCACATACCCTGGGTGAAGGACTCTACTGCAACTTGGGCTTTACCTAACCAAGGGAAATAATGTAACCTAATCAGATGCACGCTTATATTAATCTGAACATTTTTTAACTTTTTTAAATTAAAAAAATAAAAAAGCTCAGGGTAATGATTCTGATCACTGGGCAAGTTTGAGACCCTCTGTTCTGGAGATGGTTCTAGTGCTGGGTTGAGGGGTAACCTCCCTAAGACCTTCTCTAAAGACCTCTTTCAAGTCTAAGCTTCAGTGATTTATAACCAGCTTTGAAATTGAAATCGTAATAAACAACTCCCCTGGAAAAGTTCTCCTCCTCCTATCAAATTCCATAATATGGTTTGGATCAAATTAAGGACATTGCCTATCAACATAGTCATCACTAGGATTTGTAACATGAGACGATTTTAAGGGGCTTACACAAGTTAGAAAATAGGAAAAAAAAAAAAAAAAGGATAGTTTTCCAGAATGACAGAAAAAGACCTCCAGCCAGGAGAAGGAAGAATAAAAGAAGCATGGAAAGGATCCAGCGGCTAATGTGGGAACAAGAACAAACGACTGGGCAGAGCAGTCCAGCTCTATCCCATGATCGGGTGTAATTCAATCTACCAAACACTGAC
Organism: Otolemur crassicaudatus; assembly: GCA_963574585.1. Taxonomy (NCBI): domain Eukaryota; kingdom Metazoa; phylum Chordata; class Mammalia; order Primates; family Galagidae; genus Otolemur; species Otolemur crassicaudatus. The sequence goes on from CAUYQS010052335.1 coordinate 17,408, forward strand.
AGAGCTGACCCTCGGCACTGCGGGATGAGGTTAACAAAAAGAACAAGATGGTCCCTGCCCTCTGAGCACAGACACACTCTGGCCGGGAGGACAGAGAAAGCCACAGAGGTGTGTGGAGGGTTTGGGGAGGTTTGCTATGCACATGACATCTAGTTAGGACCTAAGGGGTGGTCGGTGACATGAGAGGTGAGGTGCCAGCCAGCAGCAAAGTGACAAGCCACTGGCAATATATGCATGTTTCCTGTGGTTCCCTTCTCTCCAGGTCTCTGGGATGCAGTGATGTGGTCCACTTAGAAGTCCGAGAACTGCGGCTCAGGAATACAGAAATGTACATTTGGATGGATCTATTCCAAACCTGTATTATAAACAAAGACGTTAAGGTTCAGAAAGGCTAAGGGACTTGTCCAAAGTCACATGGCGAGATAATGGTGGAGCCGGGAGCAGTGCGTGTGCACCTGGGTGCCCATCCTCCCCAAGGCAGCCGATGCGGAGGCTGAGGTTGCTCCACAGACCCTGCACCTCACGGCTGTCCTGCAGACACCTCCCTCGCCTGTCTGCACTCCAGAACACAGTCAGTGGCCTGATCTCCAGCGGCACAAAAGGTATCTTTGATCCTTAATCTAGATATTGCTCAGATTCCTTACTGGAAGCCACAGATGGGCTTCAAGAGAAGCAATTTTAGCTCAATTCTTAGGTTACCTATTTGGGTCAATGATGGCAAAAAACAGAAACTCTCATCCATCTGGCTAAAACTGTTGGCCTGGAGCTGGTCATACATTCCCTTCTTTTGGAAAAGAAATAGGCTAGAAAACAAAATTGTTTTATTTATAAAACTATTTAGAGTAGCTGGGAACTCTTTCTTATCTTTTTTTTTTCTTCAAGACAGTCTTACTCTATTGCCCTGAGTAGAAGGCAGCGGCATCATCATCGCTCACTGCAATCTCAAACCCATAGCCGGGACTACCAGCATGTCCCACCACACCTGGCTCATTTGTACATTTTTTATAGAGATGGGGTCTTGCTCTTGCTCAGGCTGGTCTCCAGCTCCTGAGTTCAGGCGATCCCCCCACCTCCACCTCCCAAAATGCTAGGATTACAGGCATGAGCCACCACACCTGGCCTGTGTTTTGGGTCTTTTTGACCTACGAAATTTCTAGCTCTCTCTCAGCCCAAAGCAAGACACATACATCCACTCTGGTAACACTTGGAGGCCCAGAATCAATGAACAGTCACTGACTTCCATGGTCAGTCCAGCTGACTGCTGAAGATCTTCCAAGACAGATTCTACAACCATCTCTAACAAATGGCTCCGAGGATTCTGGTTCCCATGGTGGAGAGGTGGGTCCGACCATGTGCCCTTTTCTCCACTGTCTAAGGATCAAGAGATTTTTGACAAGCCTTCTTTGATGTGGCCTATATACCTATCTCAAGAACAGGACTAGCTCTTTTCACTCCATAATAGACTTAAAATGATATATTGCAGAATAAAATGATTACATCACGAGCTACCAATTAGATATAAACAGAAGGCGCCATGGAACAATCAATTGCAGGAACATTTATGAACCCTTCCTACCAAAAGGGATTGCAAAAAATAAGGCTTATTTTTAAACAGTGTAATCAGCCAGGCTATTCCCAGCCCACACTCATTTCCTAGACAATAGTCACAGTTGTTTAAATAACGTTAGCTATTTCTAGCCTGGAAAAGTAAATACAGGCTCATAGAAAAGTATAACTTATAGTAAAAGACCTAATACTATTGCTCTTGATTAAAGATGTTATTCACTTTTCAAAAACAGCCCAGAAGTGACCAGGGGAAGTTTTTTGGTTTGAGGAGGTTTTTTTAGTTTCCAGCATCCAAGTGAAAACTGCCCTTTGTTCTCTGTCCCTGATCCACAATAACATCTTCCCTCCGGCTTCCCTATTCTCGTTTATACTCAAACTGAAAATGGACAAAAAAGGAAAGAAGAGAAAGAAATAGTTGAAATCTCTTCTCTTGTTCTGTCCAAAAACGTATTTTTACCTTCCTCCAAGGTCAAGACATTTTAGTTCTAGAAGATGCTAGATAAAGATAAGGCAATAAAAAAAAAAAAAGAAAGAAAGAAGAAGATAAGGCAATAGATAAAAAGCTAGTTGGTTAGAATTCTGACAGTGCCCATCCTCTACCAGGTGGAATTATTACTTCATGAGTCTAGAAGCTTCCTGTGTCATCTGCCACCGCTTATCTTGTTAGAAAACCAAGCAAGGCTGGGCACAGTAGCACACACCTGTAATCCTAGCACTCTGGGGGGCCGAAGTGGGTAGATGGCTTCAGCTCAGGAATTCAAAACCAGCCTAAGCAAGAGCAAGACCCCATCTCTAAAAAATAGTCGGGCACTGTGGTGGGGGCCTGTAGTCCCAGCTACTTGGGAGGCTGAGGCCAGAGAATCACTTAAGCCCAAGAGTTTGAGGTTGCTGTGAACTATGATATCACAGCACTCTACCAAGGATGACAAAGTGAGACTCTGTCTCAATAAATAAATAAATAAAACAACCATGCCTGAGGCCTTTGACCTCACAGTATTCAGTCACAGACAGTTATTCCTTTAAAAGTGAACTCAGATTCAAATGTGAATTTGGTTTGAAACTCTTCAGTTTCTAGAGGACACCTGAAGTCTCTGTTTTATCTTCACAAATGTCCTTTTCTTTCTTTCTGTCTTTATTTCTTTTTTTGAGACAGAGTCTCACTCTGTTATCGTGGCTGGGGTGCCATGGTGTCATCATAGCTCACAGCAACCTCAAACTCTTGGGCTCAAGTGATCTCTTGCCTCAGCCTTCCAAGTAGGTGGGACTATAGGCTCCCACCATAATACCTGGTTAGTTTTCTCTATTTTTAGTAGAAACTGGGTGTCATTCTTGCTCAGGCTCATCTCGAACTTCTGAGATCAAGTGATCCACCTGCCTGGGGGTCCCAGAATGCTAAGATTACAGGTGTGAGCCACCTCACCTGGCCCCTTTATTCCTATCATTTAATGCCTGGCAGGTACCCTCTAAAATCCGTAAGTGCCAACTTTGCATTAACCATTAAAAGAGCCAAGAAGAGACTTCCTTCTCCAGGACACAAGTGAAATCATTGGCATAATGGTGTTTCTCAACAATGCAACACCTGACAATCAGCTTAAAGCAGGTACACATATAGACAGCCAAGCATTAATTACCTGCCAGTCCTCAGGACGTGGGAACCTCATGTATTCTTCCCTGTGTTTGCATCTATAATACCATCTGCCCTTCTGTAGTAACTTTCAGACACTGGGCATTTTTGCTTTCTCCAAAGAGATCCCAAAGAACCTCCAAAGGAGCCCCAAGAAGCAAGTCCAAATGCAGGATATTGGAGAAGTAACATATTGTTTTGACTAATAGCTAAACAATCTTCTGTAAAGAATGACCATCTTCTATAACCTTTCGTCAAAGACTGACTTTTTTTTTTTTTTTGGCTCGGCGCCTATAGCTCAACCGGCTAAGGCGCCAGCCACGTACACCTGAGGTGGCGGGTTCGAATCCCCAGCCCAGACCCGCCAAACAACAATGATGGCTGCAACCAAAAAAATAGCCGGGCGTTGTGGCGGGCGCCTGTGGTCCCAGCTACTTGGGAGGCTGAGGCAGGAGACTCGCTTGAGCCCAGGAGTTGGAGGTTGCTGTGAGCTGTAATGCCATGGCACTCTACCCAGGGGGACAGCTTGA
>CAUYQS010052336.1:0-100170 GCA_963574585.1 Otolemur crassicaudatus
TATAGCTTGCCGAACTTCTTTCTGGGCTCAGCTCCCCGTCTTTGACTTCATAGATTCTGATTCCAACCAGTTTTTCTTCCTTTGTTCAGGAGCCTCTGACCAGGGTTGCTACCAGTCGGCCATCTTCCCAGAATCCCCGTCATCTTTTCCCATTCTGAATGTTGTCTATTTGCTTTGATTTGTGTCTTTAGCTATGCAGAAGCTTTTCAGTTTAATTAAGTCCCATTTATATATTTTAATTGTTGTTGCAATCGCCACTAAAGTCTTCTCATAAAATCTTTCCCCAGTCAAACATCAAGACTTTTTCCAACACTTTCTTCTAAGATTTTTATCATTTCACACCTTAGATTTAAATATTTTATCCATCTTGAGTCAATTTGTATAAGTGGCAAAAGATGTGGGTCCAGTTTCAGTCTTTTACATGTGGTTATCCGGTTCTCCCAACACCATTTGTTGAATAGGGATTCCCCCCCCCGAATGCTTTTGTCTAGTTTATTCAAAAATCAGATGGCAAATAGAGACTGGATCCAACTATTGCTTTTCTAGTCTACTCTGTATGTCTGTTTCTCTGTCTTTGTGCCAATACTATATGTTTTAATCACTGTAGACTTGTAATATAACCTGAAGTCTGGTAAAGTAAAGCCTCAAGCTTTATTTGCATTGCTAAAAATTGCCTTGGCTATATGGTTTTGGGGAGGTTCCATACAAAATTAAGAACTCTTTTTTTCAGTTCTTCAAAGTATGATTTTGGTAATTTAATGAGGATAGCATTGAATCTGTAAATTGCTTTGCATATACAGACTGGATGGCCAGTTCTAGGCTTGTAGTAGAGGGGACACCCCCAATAGTATTCTGCTCACAATGCCTGGGTTCCACATGGAGGGTGTGGCTCATTTCCCTTCCTTCACAAACAGGCAGTGTTTTAGAGCTGTTCTGACATAAAAATCTCAGACCCTGTGTCTGACTAAAGACATAGCAAGTGCCTCCCTTGCAGAACCCACTCTGACCACAGCAGTGTGCAGCATGCACAGGGCTCCTTAGGACAGAGGGAACCAGGTCAAAGCACCTCAGCACTGGAGTCCTTCTCCTCTTCCTCCCCTCCATGCCTTTTGCTGTTGAAGAAGCCATGGCTGAAAGCATGTTTCTGTTTACAACGGGCTAGGGTTCCACAGGGGCCAATTAAATCAGAGCACTTGGGAGCAGCTGCCTTGCCTCTGACAACATACACATAGCTTGGGGCTCACTCCTTTCCCTCTAAAAAGCAGCAGCACTCACTGTGTGTGCATCAAAGACCACAATACTGCCTCTTCTAAGAGAGGGCATGTCTAGCAGTCCTCTCCCACAAGCTACCTATTTCTCCTGGAAAGAACATGCCTTCCAGGCACATCCCTGGCACAACTCCTCCTCCCTCATTGGAGCATTTCAGTCAAAGCCCACAGTCTGAAGCCCTGGACACAGAAGTCCCAACTACTTCTGCTGCAGCTGGGCCAGGGTGGCAGTTGGGAATCTGGGTGCTTTTGTGCTCTTGAAGTAGAGCGAGACAGCTGCCATTGTTGAAGGAGAGAGGAGTGAGCTGCCTGCCTCTGCTAATCTTGCCAAGGTGGACCTGCTCCTCCCATCACAGAGTCACAGTGTGTCTTTCCTTCTCTTGCCGGAGCATTTCCCCCTCAAGCAGATTATCCCATCTCTTGTTATTAGTTACAGCCAGTGCCTGAACCCATGGAGATTTGAGGGCAAGTTTTACAGGTTGGTCTCAGGCTGGACACTCAGGACTCAAGCATGTCATCAAGGGGACTAGGAATTTTTTTTTTTTTTTGAGACAGAGCCTCAAGCTGTCCCCCTGGGTAGAGTGCTATGATATCACAGCTCACAGCAACCTCCAACTCCTGGGCTCAAGCGAGTGTCCTGCCTCAGCCTCCCAAGTAGCTGGGACCACAGGTGCACGCCAGCCATTTTTTGGTTGCAGCTGTCATTGTTATTTGGCGGGCCAGGCTGGATTAGATCTCGCCACCTTCGTGTATGTGGCTGGCACCTTAGCCACTTGAGTCACAGGCGCCAAGCCTGGGACTAGGAATTTTGTACCTAACCTAGTCCACTACTGCTCTCACCAAAACACTCTCCCAGGGGCTAAGGTCCACCTGAACCAAACTGCCAGCAACACCACAGTGGAAAACTACCTGCTTGTGCCATAAAGATGTGTACTTCTCCCTTTCTACCCTGAGCAGCAAAGGAGAACAAGTGAACCCCAAAGACTTCTGTTTGGAGCTGAGAAAGATGTTCCAGATGAGCAGGAACCAGAATATGAATTCTGGCAATGTGAAAATACAGGCTATATTAGCACCCCCAAAGGATCACACTAGCTCTTCAGCAATGAACTGCAACCAAAAGAAAGGAAATAGTCAAAGATGTTAACAGCATTTTCTATTGTGTTCCATTAATCTATATGGCTACTTTTATACCAATACTGTGTTGTTTTGGGTACTAGTATGATTTGAAGTTGGAGCTGGGTAATGTGATGCTTCCAGGTTTTTTTTTTTTTTTTTGCTTAGGATTGCTTTGGCTACTCAGGTTCTTTTGTGAGTCCATAACAAATTTAGGATTATTTTTTCTAATTCTGTGAAAAATGATGTTGATATCTTGATAGAAATTGCACTGAATCTGTAAATAACTTTGGTTAGCATGGACATTTTAGAAATATTGATTCCTCCAATCCATGAGCATGATATTTTTTCCATTGTATGTGTCAATCATGATTTCTTTCATCAGTGTTTGTAGCTCTCCTTGTAGAGGTCTTTCACCTCCTTAGTTATGTATATTCCAGATTTTTTTTTTTAACATATTACATCTTAAAAGATGCATGACATACTTAGATCTATAAGGGGGTAATAATCCACATCATGTCTTCATTTAATTCATTGGTTTGGACTTTAAGAAAACCAAATATATTTCAGTTAAATGCAGTAGATTCCTGAAAACATAACTAAATACGGATGTAAAAAGACCTAAGCCATCTGGGACTTCTGCAGAACATGACAACAATCCACCATATCAATGACATCATATCATTACTCTAGATGAACAAGTATTGGCAAGTGCTCTGGAGGCTGTAGCAAGACTGCGCATTCCGCAAGTGAGATATTGAAGAATACTCAGGGCCCAGCCTTATCAGCAAGGGTTTTAGGCGTCTAGTCAACTAGGGCATGCTGTCACACCCTGTCAAAGTAAAAGATAACTTACAATTTATTACATAGCATACTCTTTGCCACTTGAAAACAAAAATAAGCAAATCATGACATATATTGAGCCTCCTGAGGCTGTAGAGGCAGTGTACATGTATTCCTTTCTTAGAAATGTGACAAGAAAGGCTGGCAGTTTTGAGGAGAGCCCAGAACAGAAAAGAACTAATCAACAGACCCAGGCCTGGTGCAAACAGCCTTGCTGCTTATGCCAGATAACAGGGAAAACTTTATGGTATTAACAATACCTATTGTGGGAAAATATGTCTTATGTAATTTATGGCAAGCTCAATAGGAGAATCATAATGAAGACCCCTAGTGATTTTACAGAAAACTGTACACAATTTGAAAGTCACCTCATTATATAAGGTGACTATAAGACCACAGTAGGAAGGGACTGGCTGAGCTATCCATCATGGGCTGGGTCCCTTAGTTCCAAGGCCTCAGATGAAGTAGCCTTATAGAATTCTATTGGAAAATAAAAGTTGTAGGTGTACAATTAGGACCAGAGGGCACAAGAAACTGTGTATGAGAAAGTAATCCCGATCTCATGCCATTTACCATTATTGCACTTTGGTTATTCTCTTCATTCATACTTAACTATGATATGGGGGTTCCCATATGACCAGGTGATGGAAAAGGAAAAAGGCCAACTTGACTCCCAGAATGAGTAATTTGATATGTAGGGGCAAGTAAAAGATAAAATGTGTCTGTACTTCTTATGAGTGCTCTCAAAAAGAAAGTGATGGAGGCAAATGCTCCCCATGGTTGGAACTTCCAATAGTGCACCTGATCATCCAGGAAAGAGATGTAGCCCAGACAATAATATATGTAGACTTGTTGGCAGTGGCAAATGGCTTGACTGGACAGAGGCTAGGAAAGAGAAACTTGGAATATTGGGGACAAAAGGGGAAAGTATACATATTGTCTTATAGTTATGGGCACTAGAGTGAAGAACTTTGCTTCAAATTTTAATACAGATCAAAGAACATCTCCATGGATGAGGTGCTAGGCAACTATGCAGAATAACTTGACTAGGTGACATACACAAGTCTTTGTCATGGCCTCCTCAATACTAACCCAGTACACTCAGAAATACAGTAGCATAGCAGCGGAGCCCAAAGGCATAGGCTCCCATTTACTGAAGCTGATCTGGCTACTCCACTATTGTATATCCACCTGTCAACAAAAGACACCAATGTAGGAGACGCCAACATCCGAGCAAGATGATCTGCAGCTGAGGCGTGGACCTTGGACCATTCCTCCACCGGCGTTCCTTGTGGGAGGAGCCTGTGCCCTCAGCAAGTAGTCATTGTTAATTTCTCCCCTCACCTGTGTTGTTCTGGCTCAATAAAAGGCTGGTGCAGAGGTTGCTCAGGGCTACCCAGATAGTAAGGGCTAGCCCGTCTTCCACAAGCTTGTACTTCTAATCTGCTTCTCGCCTGCGCTAACCGAGACCAGGGCCACAGGAGCCCGACAGGTCGCAACACACCAAGGCTGATTCTTTTATCTATTTACTTATTTACTTATTTATTTTTGAGACAGAGCCTCACTCTTTTGCCCAGACTAGAGTGCCATGGAGTCCTATCTCACAGCAACCTCAAACTCTTGGACTCAAACTGTTCTCTTGCCTCAGCCTCCTGAGTTGCTAGGACTACAGGCACCCATCACAATGCCTGACTAGTTTTTAGTAGGGATGGAATCTCACTCTTGCTCAGGGTGGTCTCAAACTCCTGAGCTTAAAGGATCTACCTGCCTAACCCTCCCAGAGTCCTATGATTATAGTTGTGAGCCACTGAGCCCGGTCTCCCATGCTGATTCTTGACATAATATCATTCTTTTTTTAAAAAAAGAAAACACACAAACCAGTAGTCACTTAGCTAATTGATTAGTTGATTGTTTGGATTTCTTTTCATGCTGGGGTGGTCAGTGGTTGTGGTGATTAGGAGAAAACAGAGGCTTCTGCAGAACAATGCCCTAGATCAGCAGTTCTCAACTGTATTAAAAGGCCGTGGAATTAGGAAGGCTGAGAACCACTGCCCTAGACTAATGGGTCCATTTTTACATAGAAGTTGCATTAGCAGGTACATGACCATAGGATGTGCTATTTCTATCATATACCACATTACCTAGAAATTTCTGGCCAGACAGAGCAATGTTGAAAGTCAAGCTGAACACCAGCTTGTGTATGGTATTTTGTGAAGATGGCATACCATTTACATTTTGAATCAACAATGACTATGTGTTCTTGAGATGTGTCTGAGAACCAAGGTTATCCCACTTAACATCACTCTTAGGAACACATTTTGGGAATTCTGGTTATTTCTATAATTTTTGTCTCTGTGTGTCTGGAAGTACCAGTTCCCAGAGGACAACATCTTCTACTCTGATAAAGGAGTCCATTTAACTTAAGATGAGTTTCTATAAATTGTTGCCTGGTAACTTTGGGTTCCTTTTCTGGAGGACATGTGGACAAGGAGAGGATTCATCATGGCAGGAGGATGATTAACCTTGACCATCAGGAGGAGGGGAAACTGCCATAATAATGGGGGCTTCTCCTAGGAGGTGGTCTCAGTGATGGTTAATGGGCGGTTGTCCTTTTCAAGGCCTAAGAAGGGCATGGTGAGAAGGGATCAGCACATGTGCTAGCCAAGGATAAGGGGAAACAAGAAAGGGTGGTTGAGGCAGGAGGCACTGAATGTCAGTTGTGAGAGCAGCTTTCACTAAGTTTACTCTTGCAATTTCCCCAGAGGCAGAGAAAAACCAGAATCCCAGAGAAACTGATCTCACAGAAGGATGGATTTATTTTACAGGGCAAGTGGATCTGTGTGGCCCAGGGTTGGAAGGTAGTTAAGGTTGTGGTGTCTTCTTCAGGACAGAGACACTTATTTCACCAGATGCCAGAGGATGGTCTACAACCCACATCTGTGTCCCTCTCTTGGAATGTCCTTGACCCATGGGAGGCTGCCTTGCCTGATGGGCTCCTTCCCAGGGGCAGCTTATAGCCAGTGACTAGTGGATTTGTGGTTGCAGAGAGGTCCTGATCACAATCCAGTACCAGCTGGAAGGTCCATCCAAGATGCAGGGGAATGCCTCTGCTGCAGCTGCACTGTGGTTCAGCCTTTTCCTCTCCACAGCCCTGCTTTCTTCACTCTCATACAGACATTGTACAAGAGAGGAAACCATTCAATCTTCTGTATGCAAATCTTCAAGTTAGAGTTCATTTTATAGAAAATCTTCTCTGAGATAGTAAGTACCCATATAAATATGCTGATTTTACTGATGTTTTCTTGGGAATGGGATTTTGGATGATTTTAATTTTCCATTTTCTATCGCTCTGCTTGTCCAAGTTTTTCTATAATGGTCATCTATTACTGTCACACTCAGAACAAAATAATAACTGCTATAATGTAAAAAATAGGCTCAGTGCCTGTGGCTCAAGTGGCTAAGGTGCCAGCCACATACACCTAAGGTGGCGGGTTTGAATCCAGCCTGGGCCCATCAAAACAATAATGACGGCTGCAACCAAAAAATAGCCGGGCATTGTGGCAGACACCTGTGGTCCCAGCTACTTGGGAGGCTGAGGCAGGAGACTCACTTGAGCCCAGGAGTTGGAGGTTGCTGTGAGCTGTGATGTCATAGCACTCTACCCAGGGTGACAGCTTGAGGCTCTGTCTCAAAAAAAAAAAAAGTATAATGTAAAAAAATAAAATAATATTTCTGAAGCCAGAAAATTAAGGTTCAAATGTTGGCTATGTAGCTTTTGTCAAGTCACTTAGCCGTTGTTCTTCTCTCACCCAGTCTCATGTTCCATAAGATGTGGATGGTCGTTATTACACAGCTTAGATTTGCTGTGAGAAGCATAATGAATATAAAACACTCAAACTGTAATGTACTACAGAGATGTTATTTGTTTCTGATTTTATTATCTCTTGGAACTGTTCCCTACAGCTTTTGTTTTTACATGTTGGTACCAAATGAGAGTAATGCGAGCTTAAATGACCAAGACAATCACTGTGCATATCTTATTTACTTTTTAAGTAAAGACTTGAGTTGGGTCCATTCCTTTAATCAGACTCTGCCTTGGTCAAACATTGACATCCTTCATAGACTAAATGGAAATAAAGATCTTGTTTGAGTTCTGCAACAATTCTGTATGCATGATTACACGTGGGTGTCTGAGCCAGAATGCTCGATGCCTCCAAATAAATCTCAAGACATTTCTCATGCTGTTGGGACATAATAAATGAATGCTTTATGAAGATTTTGCTTTTACTCAACTCTCTGCAAGAGTCTAGCAAGACCTAGTAAGGTCGGGACAGTTTGGATCTTATTTATGGGATCCTTTACACTTTCCCTGGGCAGCGGCATAGCCACGTGTAAATGTGGTTAATAAAATCCTGTCTGCCTCGAAAGCTGGAAAGCATCTGTTCACTGATGTTGGAGGAGTCATTCTCAATTGAAATTTGTGATAATTGCTATAGAGTCAACCCTGTTCTGTTAAATTAGTCTTGTTTTAGTCAAAACTAATTTGAAAGGATAGCGTGCATTTCTATCCATAGTATTTGACTAAATAGTTTTCCCTTCTGTGGCGGCTGATAGAAGGAGACGGTGCATATGTAATGAAAGCCTTAATTGAGACTAAAGAATATGAGGTCCTATTTTCACACTGGTTATTCATTACATGCAGTGGGGATTTGGGTTCACAGAAACTGTAGTACATTTAGAAGAAACGTAGCCCTTGCACAGAGAAGCATGATATAAGTAAGCATGCAGAGTCCCAAATTCTGCATCCTGGGAATCACTGTTTGGGAAAATTGTACATAGAAAATGGTGAGAAAAATTTGTAGGCACAAGAAAAAGTTATTGCATTATTATTTTTTTCTTTTTGAATTATGTCCTTTATTTATTTTATTTTTAAATTTTCTTTACATTAGAATGTAATTGTAGTACTTTCAGGGTTTTTTTTTGTCTGAGAATACTTGAAAAATACTTTTTTCTGGTCACATGATCATTGGTTGAAAAGTTACTGCTTTATTGGTGGAGTTTTCTTCTTAAGAAATCTTTTAGGATGGGAGATACGATATTCTTTCTACCCTAGACTGGCAACCTCTTGAGGCCAAGATGAAAAAAGCCAATTCTGTGGGTGTCTACTCTTCTGACAGGAAAGCAGATATTCCATTGCAATAGGGCTATCATATTCCCTGACAGCAGCAACTATTTATTCCACATGGCTATAGGATATTGTTTTATCCACATAGTGTTATTAGGGTTGAGGTTAAAATGAGTAAGAAATAGATGACCAGGTCAGATGAAAAATATAGATGCTACCTAGATAAAAGTATAAAAATCTAGTCCGGAAAGGGGACAGATATTTTTCCCTTTCTGTAACTTTATTAAATTAATAAAATTTAAATTTTTAAAATTTTTTTCTTTCTTTTTTTTTTTTTTAGAGATAGAGTCTCACTTTGTTGCCCTCAGTAGGGTGCTGTGGCATCACAGCTCACAGCAACCTCCAGATCTTGGGTTTAGGTGATTCTCTTGCCTCAGCCTCCCGAGTAGCTGGAAGTACAGGCGCCTGTCACAGCACTCGGCTTTTTTGGTTGTTGTTGCAATTTGGCTGGTGCTGGGTTTGAACTCGCCACCCTTGGTACATGGGGCAGATGCCCTGCTCACTGAGCCACAGGTGCTGCCCTAAAATAGTTTTATTAATGCATAATTGAGATGTAATAAACTGCAGGTAAAGTGTACAATCTGGTAAGTTTTAACATTTATAAATGTATATACACACCAATGAGATACATTGCCCATATACGTCACCCCCAAATTTCCTCATGACATTTTGTAATTCCTCCCTCCCTTCTGTCCTCTGCTCTGTTCCCTGGTCTGTTTTTTGTCACTATACATTAGTTTGCCATAATCAGTAGTTTATATAAACTTTTGATGAAAGTTTGGTTTGTTTAACAAACTTACTCCTCATTTTTCCTATTGTCACTTTCTTTACAAAGCAAAGAAAATGCTAAAAAGAACACCAGGATGACCTTAAGTTTAACACATGAAGTAAGCAGTCAGGTAGCAACCAGAGAGACTACGGGGGGAAGTTGACTTATGCTCACTGAGTTTGTTATAATCTAGTCAAACACATTTCTAGACATTAGGAAAGCAGATTTCAGGAAGTTTATATATCTAGCATGTTATTGAAGGAATTTATATTTTTGATATGAGGTTGGATTAAGTTATTCATGCACTCCCATTCAACTCTAGACTCTATTTGATGATAATACAGATTATTACTTAACATACCTTTGATTAGTATCACATATAGATGCTGAGTATCTTTAACTTAAGAAAATGAAATAATAATCACTAGATGTTATTCAATATAAGAAATATGACATAAAAGTACAAATTAAAAGATCCTCAAATCATGAGAGCTTGTATTTTGCTCTACTTCTGTTACCCTGGGAATTTCCTTCAATTCTCCATGCCAAATTCCTTCTTATGAAATGGGGAAAAAAATCTAGGTCCTCAGTATTTGCCCAATTTTTTTTTTTTTTTACAGTTATGTGGTATAACATGTGTGAAATTACTTTTGAGATATATAGGGTAGCATATAAAATCCTTAATATATAATAAGTCAATTACTTCCTTTTCCTGCTCAATGCTTTATTTGAATTTCCCACTTCTCAGTAATAAATGTCAGAGAGCATCATAAGATATACTCAGATGGTTTTTAAAGGAGATGTGGTTTGCACTCACATTTGAAATAATTATTCTAATGTATAGTATTGTGCTACACTGAGCCTATTGTTCAGGGGTTAAATAAGATTTAAAATCAGAAGTTCTGAGGATATTCTCAATGCTCTCTGGGCTTCACCCACAGTCTAGCTTTGGGCTGATCGTGAATTTGGTTACCACACAAGCGTAAGGAATTGCATGACATTGCCAGTCCTTGGCAGATAGGTGCACGCAGGTGTTTCTATTTGTCACCTCATTGGCCCACCCATTTCGCCGGTCAGCAAGTTCTAAACGCAGCATTTTCCAAACCTTGCGACTGGTAGAAAGCATACTCTGTCTTCTCTGACTATTAATTTTTTGTCTTCTTGTAGATCACTGCCACTATGGAAGAAAAAATTAGGCTATTTAAATTTAGCTCTGTCTGTGTGATTTTCTTTACTAATGTTTGAGAGATGTATAGAATTTTATTGGGGTAAGAAAGGGAACTACAGACAGATGGACTGTCAGGCTTGGTACGTAGAAATGGATACAGAGACCTGACTGGTAATATTTTCTATCCCTGAGCCATGTTCTTGAGTAAATTATTTAGAATTTACATATGAATGATCTCTTTGAGATCCATTTTCCATCTGTGACCCGACAGCTTGTAGAGGAACATTTTACGATTGACACACGTCCATGTCAAATAAAAGCATAGATCTCCCTATTCCTTAAGCTCCTCTAAATTCTCCTTCCTAATGGCTAATGATAGGACTTCTTTCGTGCATCTGCTTTGTAAGAGCAACGATGTCTGTTACTGAAAGTCGCTGAAGAACGAATGTACCATTTCTTGGTGGTTACAATTGCAGTACAGATTCTGCATGCCTGCTCCTCTGTTTCTCTTTCTCTATATTTCTATCTCATCTTCAAACTTTGACATGATAACCCTTCTTATATGAAGATATATGGTTTATGCTCATACTATAATGCAAACAAGCATTTCCGAATTGTGCAGACAGGATGATTCATTTTGTATTTGGTTCTTTTCAATACACTAGTCCACATTGTGAATGCTTTTGGATTAGAGGTCATCATGAATTTGGAATTCTTTTGGAAATAGTAAAAATACAAGACTTTTGAGTTTAACATTCTTCCAGAGAATATACTTGGTATATCCATTTCATTGTTATGTTTTAATTAATGTTTTTTGACTGATAAATCTCTTAAAAGTTTGATTGTGTCACTGAGGTTTCTAATTTTTACATTTATGTTCTCACTTATCTGTTATTTTCTTCCTTTATTATTATAAAACTGTGTTACAATGAAGCCATTTTTAAGAAAAAAACTCCTAATTTTTGATAACTAAATACAATATTGTAAAAATATTTCTTTTAAATCTTTGTCTTATGAATAAATTTAAATATGGTTGTAATTTTGTATTCTTTTGAAGATTCCTATATTAGGTATTATTAATATTTCCACAATTATTGTCAATAATTGCATTGCATTCTGTGGATATTGTATCATTACTGATTTTACCATTTTCTTCCATCTTATCTTTTATTGATTTCTAATTTTGCTAATGCTGTAATCTTTGGACACCTGCTCTTTCTCTTTTATATTAATAATTTATAACTTTGAAAAATTATTTTGCAGCCAGAAATATATTTTCATAATTACATTATTATAATATAGAAATAAACATGTATCACTTTCACCATATCATCAAAATTGTGTTAATAATTTAAATTTTTTCACTTTAATAAATAGAAAATTATATCTAAATACCATTTTCATTTTCATTCTTTTGATTATATCAAACAAAGACTTAATGTTTCTAAAAATTTTTGAAGCTTTTTGTGTTTTCTAAGGTATGGATTTTCTCTAGAATCTTAAATATTTTCAGGACAGTCATATAAGCTTTATTTTGTACAGGTGCTGGTACTTTGTTTTTTATACTTAAAATTTTCCCAAACTTTTTTTTGGTGGGGGTATTTATTCTATTTTTCTGATTTTTAAAAATTATACAAATGTTTTGAAAGTCAAATATGTCAGTTGTCTCTTTGTGATACTGTTATTGAAAACGAAGCTTGCGTTCAGAAATTCACTATAGATTTTAGAATGGGGAATAAATTCATGTAAGAATATCTTTTGTTAATGGAATTAGAATCAGAATTGCTTATGAAGATGGCTTTCGTTAGTCAACTGGCAATTTTGAAAACAGAATAAAATATTATGCAATGAATATTTATTGACTGTTTCATAGTTGAAAGTTAGAGCTATTCCTTGGTATGAATATCTGCTTTGATCCATGTTAGAAGCTGTAGAAATGGATTCATCTATCTAGACAAAAGGTAAAATACTGGAAAGCTGTCAGAGGTTCAGTGAATGTGAAGAAGCTGGAGCCCCAAGTTAGAAAAATGTGTAGGAACATGAGAACAATGGCATCACTGCTGAGACCCAGTGGCAGCATTCTGGTCCACTGCTGCTGCCAGGATGGAGGCTTGAGGTCTTTCTCGTGAGCACTAACTCTTAGACTTCACCACTGAGGAATTCTGCAAAATGGAGATCAGGGTGCCACTAGGCAGGGAGCTTTGGATGTTGGACACGCCCTTTGGTAGGTGTTTACAAAAGCACTTGCTGATCTAGTCTCATTATCTTCAGATTTCAGTTATTGCTCATGAAGGAATCATTAGACTCTCATGAACTGAAACACAGCAGCAAAACTCTAGGGAAACTAGACTTTCTCTTATGCCTACATTAATTTTTGAAGAGAAGATATAAATAGCATAAGTCACTTTTCCTGTCTTCTCTTTTTTATTTCTTTGTTACTTCAGATAACTACTATTATAGATATCTTAGCCAATGTTAGTATCAGAGGGCGTGGAAGATTATTATTTTAGGAGTCATTTCATTCTATTCACTTTAGCATGATTTATTGTTTTCCAGTCTTGGTGTGTCTATTCAGAGATCTAAATTTGGGTACTGTATTAGTTTCCTATTGCTGCTGAAACAAATACAGTAAGTCTTCACTTAACATAGTAGGTTCTTGGAAACAGTGACTTTAAGTGCAATGAGGTATAACAAAACCAATTTTTTTCACTGTTATAATGAAATGTCACTGAATAAAATGTTATTTGCAGACCTACTGTACATTGTTTTGCTAAAAGCTACAGTTTTCAAGAACATATTGATGGCATTAAGTGAGGACTTACTGTACCACAAACTTAGTGACTTAAAACAACATAAATTTATTATAGTCCTGGAGGTCAGAAATGTTAAATGGTTCTCTCTAGGTTAAAATTACAGTGTCAGCAGAACCTGTTCCTTCTGAAAACCCTTGGACAAAGTCCCTTTTTTTTTTTTTCCCTGTCCGAACTCCATAGGGTGCCTGTCTTCCTTGGCTCATGGTTCCCTACCATTTTCAAAGCCAGCAATGTCCATTCGAGTCTTTCTCATATGGCATTACTCTGATACTAACTTTCCTGCTTTCCTTTTCAACTTTTAAGGCTCTTGGGATTACATTAGGTGCACCACAGTAATCCAGGGCAATCTCTCTTTTTTAAAGGTCAGTTAATTGGCAATCTTAATTTCATCTGCTATCATGATTTCTCCTTGCCATGTAATGTAACCTAGTCGCAAGATCAGTTGCAAAGATTGGGATATGAAACTCTGTGAGGAGTCATTATTCCACCTACCATGGTTATTTATTCATAGGGCTTCCCTCCTTGTTGGACATTTGAGCTAACACATCTGATTGCTGGTCTTTTCTTGAGATTTCCTGTAAGGGTCCTCTTTTGTCTACTTATGGCCAGAATAATGTTTATTTTAAAACAGCTTTTCTTTTTGAACTTTGCTAGATTTAAGATCTATTTTGTTCTTTATGCATTAAATATTTGGAATATTTGAATTTTATTATCTACCACTTTACCTAAAATTTGTGTGATCCTTCAATTAATAGCCATCTACCTATCTAACATTTTAATTTCAATTTAGATCTCAAAACTAGTAAGAAAATTGATATACAATTGTTAGAACTATTATAATTGTTTGAACTGAATATCTAGTCAATTATTCAAATTATTACTTGTACAAAGGCAAACATATGTAAAAATATTTCAAAGACTTATACTTTGTAAGTATGTTAGAGGGTTTTCTACCATAAAAATATACTTCTGAAAAAATGTGCTGAAGAAATAACAGTTATTGCTTTACACTCTGCACAAGTATGTGTTGGTCCAAGTACAGTTTATGTAATTTTGAGATACATACATAAATACAAATGTACATATGAATGAAGCAATAAAATATTTCAATTAATTTTCTCTTTTGTATTTTCTTCTTTATGATCAAGATACCAGGCATTAATGATTAAAATGAATGACTACGGGAATGGGAAAAATATTCTGAAATGTCTGATCATTATACTAAGATTCATTCTACTATAAACTTGGCTTTTAAATGAGCTTATTTCTGGCACAACTTGGTAGTAAAGAGACCTCTAAGACTGATTGTTTGATCTTCAAGGTAAAGAAATATTAATATGATCCAAAACAAACAAACTACCTCAAATTATGATTTCTGGTTATAATTAAAAGCTACTGTTGCCTGAAGGCCTAATCAAGTTAACCTGGTGAATCCACATAGAGCCCTGTTTGTTTTTTAATTTAAACACTTTTTCTTATACATTTTCCATGGATCAGACACTGTGACAGATAACTGGCATTCAGATAATTAATATCATCACTATATTCAAGAAGTTCACAACTCAAAATGCTATTAGTAAAATTAATTTAGCAAGTTATAACCTGTGCACTCTCTATTTTCCCCACAAAATCCTAAACCGTGATTGGCATGTCTGTCCTACATTATTGCTTATCCATTGCTCACAGCTGACCTCAAATAGAGTGGCATTAAAACAAACAAACAAATAATTGTTTACTGTTACTATCTCTCAAGGTTCTGGGAGTTGCCCGGCTTCTGCTAGGTAGCCCTTACTCTTGAGGCTCTTGGGCTCTTTTATGTGGTGGCGACAAGATGGGGCTGGGGATCGAGTCACGTTGGAGTCTTCAAGTTAATGCTGCTTATCATGTAGGACCTCAGTTAAGGTTGTTGGCCAAAACACCATCCAGCTTTATCTTCCTTATAGCAAAGAGCCTGGATGCCAAGAATAAGCATTCCAAGGGAGAGAGAACCAGGTGGCAGAAGCTCTATCACCTTTTCAGACTTAGCCTTGGAAGTCACATAGTGTCACTTTCACTGCACTCTGTTGGTTGGAGTCATAAAGGAGTGATCACTTTTAAGCAGAGAAGACAGAAAATACCTCGTTGAAGAGTAGTAACAAGAGCCTATGGACATACGTTATAAGCCATCTTTGAAAATGCAACCACCACACCCAGTTAATTCCCCACTGGTATACTTGAGAATATCTCAGCTACATGCTGAATGTGACTTTTTCAGAGAGTAACCTGGTAGCAATATATTAGATAACAGGGGTTAGAATGAGATAGGAAGGGCTATTCAGCAATTCAGGACTTTGATGGTAAAGGGAATGGGAAGTTTGTACCTAAGAACATTATGTTGGAAAAAATAAGGAGAACTTAATTAGTATTGGATATGGAACACAAACTGGACAGAAGATTTAAAATGATTCTGAGAACTTAATTTGAAATTCTAGAAAAAAATATTGCAATAGTAACAGAAGTCTGTGTGTGTGTGTGTATAAATATATATGTGACAGATAATTGGCATTCAGATAATTAATATCATCTGATATTAATATTAATTATATATACACACAAATATACACACACACATATATATGTATATGTATATATATATATATATATAGAGAGAGAGAGAGAGAGAGAGAGAGAGACAGTCTCATTCTCTTGCCCCTGGCTAAGTGCTGTGGTATCAACCTAGCTTACAGCAATGGCAAACTCCTGGGTTCAAGTGATCCTCCTGCCTCAGCCTCCCAAGTAGCTGGGGCTACAAGCAACCACAACCATGTCTGGTTAATTTTTCTATTTGTAGTAGAGACAGGGTCTCACTCTTGCTCAGGCCAATCTCAAACTCCTGAGTTCAAGTGATCCTACTGCCTTGGGCTTCCAGAGTGCTAGGATAACTGGCATGAATCACTGTGCCTGGCCAGAAGTGAGTATATTGAAAAGTACTTCTAATTTAATGGAATGCACAGAAGAATTAATTTTAAACAGATGACATTTTACATACTATTTGAGCATTCAGATATAGATGCCTTGTATAGCAATGAAATACAGGACTAGACCTAGGGTGAGACTTACAGGGGGTGGACATATATATTTTGAGATTATCAGTATAGGAAAGAGAACTTAACTCATAAAATCATATACTTTATCTGAGAGAATATTATAGAAGATGATGAGCCCAAAGTCATCCACTAAAAAGATTAAGGGCTTTCTACAGTTACAAGTGTTGAAAACAAATCACATTTCATTTGGAAACTACCTTTCTATAGCATACCCTTCCAGGTAATTAGATTCTAGACTTGTCCTTCTTCTTTAAGGTATTTTGCAATTCTAAGTTGCAGGTAACCAATAGGTATGTAAATGTTGTCCTGTGATTTTAATTGCCTCTTGCATGGAAAAACTGGTTTTTATCTTTATTTGCAATTTATCTAAAGATTTGTTTATATAAACTTGGGCTGCTTTGAGTTTTCTTTTAAAATTATCACATCATCTGCCTTTTGTGTCATATCATCTGAGTACAGGAAATTCTTTAACGCGTGGTTTATATTTGCGTATTATTAAAGAAGAAATTATTACAACACTTATGAAGATGGCAAGGAAGACCCAATTGAGGGCTTAGTGATAGAAGTCAGGGCTAGCAAAATAGGGAATAGAGATTGTGCTCAACTCTGAATACAGCATGGAAAAGTGAGGAGTTATAGCCAATAGCAGGTTAGGCATGTTGGTGGATGGAAGATTGCTAAGAGGAGACATCAAGGGTGGGGAGAATTATTCTTCTAAACTAATCTAACAGGACCCTTGCAGGCCAGTGTGGTCAGATAACCACAAGGGATGGTAGAGGATTTGATTGATATAGATATACTGAGGGTGACTGGACATCCAGGATGGGAAGATTCTGCTTAAACGGGCTTAGCAGAACTTTTGCTATAATTGGACTAGACAGGCTGAAGGAAGTGAAGAGAAAGCAGAGACTCCATTTCGTAAGTAGGCCCTACACTGAGCCCCAGGCCCCAATACAGAGAAAAACCACAGGCAGAACCACCCAGGGAGAGGACAGCCAACCCGGGTGGAGCCCCCCTTATCAGAAGCAGACACAAGAACCTTCCTAGAAAATGCTGAGCCACAGCCCTGAAAAACTTCTGTACAGCTAAGGAGACAACAACCAAAGCAAACAGACAACCTACTCAATGAGAAAAGATATTTGCATATTTTGAATCAGACGAAAGCTTAATAACTAGGATCTATACAGAACTTAAGTTAATCCACAAGATAAAAACCAACAATTCCATGTATCAATGGGGAAGAGAGATGAACAGAACCTTCTCTAAAGAAGACAGATGAATGGCTAGCAAACACATGAAAAAATGCTTATCATCCCTAATTATAGAGAAATGCAAATTAAAACCACCCTGAGATATCATCTAACCCCAGCGAGAATGGCCCATATCACAAAATCTCAAAACTGCATATGCTGGCATGGATGTAGAGAGAAAGGAACACTTATAAGTGAAATATGTTTGTAATTTCCCTTTATAATAATATAGTTTTTCCAATTTTAATATCAGGTATATCCAGATTAAACAGAATGATTTTGAAATATTTCTTCTTTTTCTATTGTCTATAAGATTTGGAATGATCTGTTTCTTGAAATTGTCTTTTATTTTTATTTATAAATATTAGTTGTCTATTTTTTGAGGCTTTGGAAAAAAATAATAAGAAGAAGTTAACTGATGACTTCATGCTAAACCTCAGAGTCAAAACATTCTATGATATGTTATCATAGAATGATATCTGACAATGTGAATGTTACTTTTTTTGCATTATTATTATTATTATTGCTCAATATTTTGTTGCAGCAATTGTCTGGTTTCTTTTCTGAATGTATTTATCTTCACATGTTCTTTACGAGGTTTTTGTATCTAGTCCTTATCTTAAACATTGTTATTGTTATTAAATTTTAAGCCTTTTTAATGTTGTGAAGGCAAAAAGCGGAAACCAAAGAAACACATGTATATGTATAGAGAAAATAAAAAAAAAGATATGTGCACCAGAATGTTTATTGCAGCTCAATTCACAATTGCCATGTCGTGTAAGCAACTCAAATGCCCATCAACCCATGAATGGATTAAAACACTGTGGATATGTACACCATGGAATACTATTTAGCCTTAAGAAAAGATGGAGACTTTACATCTTTTATGTTTACCTGGATGGAGGAGAAACACATTCTTCTTAGTAAAGTATATCCAATGTACTCAGTAGCAATATGAAATTGATACATATCACATGCCCACACAAATGATAAAACACAAACATAGTCTAGCAAGGGGGAGGGGAAAGATGGGAGGGGTCTGGGGAGGGTGATTGGCAAGAGGAGGGAGGATGATTTGGGGGATCTCACCTAGTGTGCATGATGTGAGGGTGTTCAGCACTCTACCTGGGTAAAGGGCTCTACTACAACTTGAATTTTGTTTTAGAAGTGAGAACAACCCCCAAATTTGTACCCTCATATTCATCTGAAATTTAAAAAGGCAATAAGAGCTGTGGAGTAAGAACCTGGCAGAGATGCTTAACATTCTTCCTCCCTTTCGTCTGTTGTAGAACTCTGGCTTTTGGCTGAGTGAATTATTGTCCACTCAGTCTGCATCTCCCAGACTCTTTTATCCCTTAATGTGTCTGTGGTGTTGTGATATGGTCAGTGAGATGCCAGCAGAAGTCTGGGTTATGATTTTAGGAGTTCCTTAAAACCCTAATTTTTAACTACTAGAAGCTGAATTTGCTTTGTAATTTGCTTTCATTGCAAGTGCCCTGTGTCACATAAACCATGCCTTTTGGATTTTTTTCCAGTACGAAGTTGTTACTGCAAGTTTCACATCTGTCTTTCCTTTCTTTGTATTTCCTTTGATTTTTATTTCACACTTCTAATACCAACTGACCTACCTCTCCTTTCCAGGAACCTTTAAAAAGGTATGCAATGTCAAGGGAACAAAGAGAATAGAGGATTTTTATTTCAGAGTCACGATTTGTTCTCAAATTCTAAAATTTGCTCTGAAATGGTAAGATTTTAAGATAATATGGCAAAGCTGCACAAAAATTGATTTTCAACTTTATTAGAACACACTTCTTTAAAAGACCCTGACTTTTATTTGTTCTCAGTTTAATCAAAGTACATGCAATCTAAACCATTTAGTCAAACATCAATTTGGGGACCAGATTTACCCCCAGGGTTTGCAAAAAGGCCCAGATAATTATGCAGTAATATCTCATTTGTGTTAGAGATGTGTTTTAAAACTTTGAGGAAGTAGGCCTTGGACATTTCTGCTAGACCATCTTCTCTTTCTATCTCTGACCAAAAAGCAAAATGAAATCCAACTACTGATTAGGTAAAAGTCCTCTGATGCATTTTATTTGCTTAGGTGTGATTGAGAGAGAAAATTTTACTTTCTTTGCTTACCAAAGTGAACTTCTCCCTTTCATGATGGCTCCATTTTATAAATCTATGTAGTATATATTATTCTTATTTACTTCTAATATTTTATCCTTTTACTATTTTCATTACTGCTTGTGTAGTCATGTTAGAAATCTCTGAATCCATGTGTTCAATGTCCAAATTGACATAAAAATAGCACAATAAATGAATTTGGTTTATTTTGTCTATTTTCTAATTAATGTAAATGTGAATATATTGGTTGTTTTACCAGCACTCCTGTTTAATGCATCAATTCACTGAGGCTTATTTTAAAAGCATATATTTCCCTTCTTCGTAATCTCCCTTCCTGCAAGAGAATGTAAACATCTGAGTCAGATGCCAGTCCTGAAAATGCTTCTGAAAATTTACTTTTAATACCCATTAGTATATAAACTCGTTTAGACTCAGGAAAGATATTAGAGGAAAGCAATATGGACTAATTTATGACTATTCCCTTGCTTTAGGAAATCATTAACTTTGGAAACTATGCGATGACTAAGTTTCTGCTTAAAATAGCCAAGATCTAGGGAGAATTGTGGGCTGGATGAAAAGTACTAGTTCTAAGTACAGAGGGCACAAGTGGAGGATTAATATATTCATAATTAGATCATGAAGCAAAAAAAAGGGGCTAAAATTTAATTCATTTGAGGCTTTTCTGATGCAGAATATTTTCCTTGCATAAACACACATAAATTAGAAAGTCAGAGTCTTCCTGCATTTCTTCTAATTCTGCCTGGTGCTCTTGGTTATGCCATATTTTTCAGTTTTTCCACTGACCTTGGCCTACCATGTTATTTTCCTAAGGGATATCACTTATGGGCTGCCCTTGGCCACAGGTTTATTTTGATACAGGACTCTTATGAATTCTAATGGTCTCGTTGGCCCTGGTAAGCTGGATTGGCAAATATACCACAAACTTTAAGGTAGCACCTCATCAAGCTTACTTGAAGGTTGAAGACCTAAACAAATAGAGGGGACCAGAATATGCTACCCTACACCACTTTCATGTAAGCATAGTTTTGAGCTGAAAGTAGTTAGCTCTCTGCTCTCTCCTTTTTTTCTGTTTAAAAGTAGGATGTGTAAGGGAGGTTATTTTAGACTCTTTAGTCCCAGTCACAGACAGACGATTGAAGAAGCATAAGTGACTCAGGTGAGGGCAGCAGAAGAACCACCCAGCCAAGACCAGTCAGCCCGCAGAATTATGAGACACAACACATTGTTGCTTTAAGCACCTGGATGTGAAGGGGTTTGAGATGCACCTGCATGCTATTGATGATACACTGGATCAAAGGTGACTGAATTTAATGGACTTAAAGGAGAAAAACCGGACACACTATGGGAGATAGAGATGGCAGGCAGTATCAGAAAGGTCTGGATGTATTTAGCAGGAACATAGTGTATGCTTGAAGATTTTAGGATATGAGCAGAGAAGATGGACTTATGCACAGTGGTGGTAATAAGGACCTGGTTGTATAAACTGGTGCATAAAGTGAGGGCAAGGACATTACTAATGTGACTTATTGATTCAGAGAGATACTGCATACTGGATCAGGCTCTGAATTCTCCTAGGTCAGGTACAAGGAAGGGTGGCCAAAATATCCAGCTAGTCTACAACAGGGAGCTCTTATTTATTATCTTAGGCCAGGTTCTGTTACATCATTTTGTTAAAAGACATAATGTAGGCCATGTTTGTTCCCTGGCATGTTATCTTCATGTACTAATCTTTCAAGTGTTCCTGGAGAGCAGATGTATGACAAGGTTCCTGCCCTCCCCTCATTTGCAGTTGTGTTGCAGGGATGGGGCATTATAGCACAAGGGGGAGATGGATGACAGATAGGAGGGAGCTGAGAAGACCTGTACATCTGGACCTCAGCGTGAGGAGGAGAGAAGCAGGATGTGGAGAAGACCATATGATGAGTCTCTGAGGCTGCAGGCAGGCCTCGGTTACTCCTGTGTGAGAGGAGAAAGGCTCCTGGCTGGCAGGAGGTGACAAGGGAGAGGAGGAAGTAATGGAATCAGAGAGGGATGAATTCTAGTTATGTAAGTCCCATTTTTCATTTTTCTCCAATAATCAACCCAAATTACATTGCCAAGGTGATAATGTTACCACAGATATAGTCATGAGCTAGTCAGAGAGAACGACTGGGTGTTGGCTGCTTTAGGGAGAAGATGTTTCTGTCTGTGGCACCTCAGTATGTCGGCAGTGGGACCCTGTGGCCCACCCCACCATCACTTTCAGGGCCCTGGGTCCTGGTCCCTGCACCTTCAAGCTGACTTCTGACATTCTAGAAGAATATTGTTGTCTATATGGGTTTAAGTTTTACTTACTGTCATGGGTTTTAAATTAAGCTGTGACACGTCACCATGGCATATCTGGGTTTAGCAAATTGCATATGCTGATGAGTTGTCCAATGTACAAGGCCATATTTAACAAATTTTCAATTATGGTTAAGAAGACAGTGATTTGGCTAACGGGAAGGCTCCCATTTTCACTGGCCATGCTATGCAGGGACTTTATAAGTTTAGCTTGTCAAAGTCTTTGAAGACTTTTGCTGCAGCATATTCAGAAAGAATGTATATCTTTGATGCAGATAATTTTATCTTGCTTCCTTTCTTGATGATGTATTTTTCTTACTGACTTTGCCCTGGCTGCAGTGAAAGTTGCTAAGGTGGCATTTCAAACCAAGACAGAGCGTGCTAGTGATCTGAGGGATGCTGCTTCCAAATGGTATGAACAAAGAGTCAGATGGGCCCTCATGAGTGACATAGATAATTGGATGTCTTGATAAAGTGATTGTTTGGGCTATACTGATGAAGGATTCAACACATTTGTTGATTTTTAATCTCAGAAATGAATGTCCCAAAGTGGAACAATGGTTGTGATATTTGAAGCAGGTTACTTAGCCGGAAGTGCTGCTGTCTTCACCTGCTGATGCTGTAACATCTGTGGAATAAAGCAGCACCATTCAACCTCTTCAAAAGCCAAGATGTCAAGGTATAGATGGACAGGGCTGCATGGGTGTCATCATAACTGGGCCTCTGAGCTTCAGTGGTTCATCTCGGGCTCTGGAAGCTCTGCCTCAGCCTCCTTGTATTTTGCCATCTGAGACTGCAGCCTTTGAAGAAGCAGCAGGCAATGTGAACTGAATTGTGTGTGGGCCATTGTCAAAAAACATGGAAAGCAGCATTTATAAATGACAATGTAGGCAAGTCTCTGTTCCTGATATAGTTATTAACTTTCCCTAAGGCAAGGGTTTCAAATGTATCTATTGAAATAAACCAACTATTCATGATTAATCTGTGATTTGATAATTATTTAAAGCATGTATTTTATTGTGATACAATAAAGGAATACGTGTTTGGTCTTTGTTCCTGGACAGATCTAAAATCCTCGTCTTTTCCCAGGTGATAGGGGCATCTTTTGTTATTCAATCACACTAGAGAGGTAATTTGGCTATGAGGTTATTTCTTTTTTTGAGACAAAGTCTCACTATAGCATCCTCTGTAGAGTGATGTAATGTCGTAACTCACAGCAACCTCAAACTCTTGGGCTCAAGCAATTCTCCTGCCTTAGCCTTTTGAGTTGCTGGGACTACAGGAGCCCACCTCAATGCCCGGCTATTTTTTGTTTTAGCAGGTCCAGGCTGGGTTCGAACTCACCAGCCCAGTGCTTGTGGTCAGTGCCCTAACCACTTAGCTATGAGTGCCAGGCCATATGAAGTAATTTTTGAGAAACTCCTACTGCTGCGGTACTGGTTTTTGCCAGGGATGTGATTAGGGGGTTGGAACTTTCGGCTCCTTTTCCAACTTTCAGAGCAGAAAGAGGATCTGGAGATTGAAACAATAACCAATGGCTAATGATTTATCTAATCTAGTCTACGTAATGAAGCCTTTATAAAACCCCCAAAGGACGCTTAAAATCTACTCTCCGTTGGGGAACCTAATGCAGGCACTCATGAACCTTCTCCTCCTCCTCCTCTTCCGCTCCTCCTAAGACAAAGACACAAAGGACCCGGCTAGACTTGCCCTCTGAGAAGTTCATGACAAAGACCTTAACTTTCTCAGCAAGCTGTGGAATTTGCCTACCCCATATGGCCCTATAGAAAAGTGGTCTCTCACTGCCCCCTGGGCCCAGACGCCATCTTTGCACTGCCCAGGCAGGCCACCCTTTCCTTTTGATAAACCTGGCCTGAACATTTCTGCTCTGATCTCATCTCTGGGCAACATAGCTTATACCTTTCACTCTTCTAGCATTTTTCAATAATACAATATTGCTAAGCGTAGTCTCCACGTGATACAGGAGATCTCTTGTATTTATTCCTCCTATTTAACTGAAATTTTGTTAAGTTTTTCCTTTAGTTAACTTCATTTAGCCATCCTAGAATATATATATATTTCAAAACATCATGTTGTACATAATAAATATATGTAGTTATATCTGTCAATTAAAAAAAAATAAAAGGACAAGATTTTGAGAATTTCCAGATTGGTGAACCTGTGGCCTTGCTAGGAGGGTGTGTGCTCAGAGAGGCTTCCCTCCCCCAATCCTTGCCCTATGTATCTCTTCCATCTCTTTTTATCATAAACTGATAATCTACTAAGAAAATAGTTTTCCTGAATTCTGTGAACCATTCTAATAAATTATCAAGCCTGAGGAAGAGATTTGGGGAGCCTCTAATTTATAGCCAGCCAGAAGCACAAGGGACAACCTGGAATTGCAACTGGCATCTGAAATGGGGGACAGGGGTATTCTTGTGGTACTCAGCCCTTAATTTGTAGGGTCTGTGCTAATGTAGGAAGTTACTATGAGTACTGAGTTAAATTTCAGGGCACCCAGTAGGTGGAGTGGAGAACTGAATTGGAGTAGAGTAGTTTGCTGGAGAACTGAATTGCTTGGTATAAAAAACTCACAGATTTGGTGTTAGAAGCATAGAATGCATAGAAAAATTGTGTTTTTATTTATTTTTAACTATTTATATTAAATCTGAAAGTACTTGAAATAATAATATTTGGGATTTAAAGCCTATTATGTTGAAGAAATAATAGAAGAAAACTACTTTAAAGAGGTAAACATTCTAATTCCAACTCATAAACTGTCAGAGGTTCCAGTGCTGTCACTTAACACAAATCCTAATTTTTTAGGAAATATACTCTTTTAAAGACAAATCTGCCATGATGCCATCGGAGTAGAATTTATGCCAGAATTTTAGTCAATCTCTTATCAATGAAGTGACAGGAAAGGAAGAATTGGTAAAATAGGTGAGTGGGAGTCCTTTAAGCTAAGATGGCTCCAGCACTTGGAGCTTCTGCCTAAGCAAACCAAAACCTGACTCAATGTAAACAGCAAAACAAAAACAAAACTTAAGTTTAGTCAAATAGCATTTGTCAACAAACTTCTAACTCAGGACTTTCCACTTTATTCTCTTTCAAAAAGTAAATATAAATAAACTTGGTCCTTATTAAAACCAAAACTTTATAAAATGTTATTTTTTTAGTGCCTTAACAAGTTAGTAGATATCTGCAGATATTTATCTGTAAACAGAATGAACTAAAACGTTTCTTATAAGCTATTTAGGAGGACTAAACATAAAATAGAGCCATGTGCAAACCTGACAATAAGATCTGGCTTTAATCGAATAAGTCTTTTTATGTGTCTGTGAAAGTGCATTCTCAATATTGTGGACATAAATGATAAAAGACTTAGACACTGAGGAAACAGAAGCAAATTTAGAATGTTCTTCAATGAATAGAGCAAGCAGGACTAAATATTATTGGGAAGACATAGGTAATTAAGGTGGCACAAAATCAAAAGATTTTATTTTCAGAGAGTTGATGGAGAATTAACATAATTTTACCTACATCATAACTTAATTATTTAAAAGCATTTAGTTTAGAGGCAATAATTAGGCGATAATACAGAGGTAATAAAGTCAGGGTAAAGATAATTGCACTAATTTCTTCTGCTTCAAAGGAAGTCATGGGTGAGCGCTTTCATACCAACCGCTAAAATAAAATATCAGTGAAGTGATGTGAGACCGAAACTCGTCCTATGTTGTACATCCTGGTTAAAATAAAGCCCAAGGGATTCTAGGAGATAGTATAGAATGGTGGTTATGAGAATTAAGTTTAATCATAATGTGGCAACTTGTTGGCTATGTCATCTCAGGCTAATATATTACTGAGGAATTTCAAGCTCCATTTTTTCCATCTCTGAGATGATAGCAATAACACCTGTCTGGATGTATCTTGTGAAGGTTACATAGGACAATATATCTAAAATTAGGCGCATGACAAATGGCAGTAAACAGTGAAACTTATTAAAGAGATATACAATAAATGATTCTGAAAATATAGTACTTTGAGGCTAGCATAACTTTTATACACTAAGATAAACCCACAGTATGGATGAATTTTTGACAATGTATACATTCCTTAACTATGACCCCAATCAAAATAAACATTTCCATCACTCTCCAATTGTCCTCATGCTCTTTGGGAATGAGTCCTCTAACCCTTCACTTTCCCTGTTCACAGTTCCCAGCAACTGTTGATTGCTTTCTGACACTATAGTTTCCAGTTTCAATTTCCCCTTTTTAGAGTTTCATAGAAATGGAGTCATGTGCTGTGTGCTCTTCTGCGTCTGGCTCTGTTCACTCTGTGTAATGCTTTTCTGAGTCAAGCACATAGTATGTTGGTTGTTTACTTGTTTGATGCCCTCTTTGTCAGTATCATACCTTTTATGAACGTGCCATTATGTTTTTCTCTCCAATTAAATGTTAATGGTCATTTTAGTTTTTTTTTTTTTTTTTTTTAACATGTATTCCTGACTCTTGGGTAAAGATCAAGGAGCAGAATAGCTGTGTAGTGAGATAAGTGTATGTTTCAATTTATATGCTTCTCTGGCAGTGTTGGCCCTATTTTGTACTCCCACCAGCAGTTTTGGAAGAGTCCCCCCTGCCAGCCTTTGGTAGGTGGTCAGTTTTCTTACTCCAGTCATTCTAGTGGGTGTGGAGTGATATCTCCTTATGGTTTCAATTTTACTTCCCTGATGGCTAATGACATTGTTAGATATTTAATATGCTTATTAGTCATGTATCATCTTTTGTGAGGTATCCACTCAAGTATTTTGTGCAGGACTCAAACCATGTAACTGTGTGTCTGTGGCTTGGTTTATCAAGGTTTGACTTCATTCCACCTTTGAGGTGGAATCTTTTGTACCTTTGTATTCCAAGATAGAGGTGAATTTCTATAAGGAGCAACATGAAACCAAGATAAATCCAAAGTCTGTCAATCAACTAGGAACTTATCATGTTTTATTGATAATGATGTAGGGAGAAGTGGAGTTGGTTAGTCTTTCTTGCTGTAGTTCTGCAGAAGGTAGATGTTTTTCCTAGATAGCCATAACTGTGCATAGTGACATCATGATGATGCTTGGCACTGCATCACTATTGTTCCCCTGTACTGAACTTCCCACTTATGTGGACTTCTTAAGCATGCTCACACATTACTGCAAGCTAAATAAAAGTATGCCCTACCTGCCCTCATTCCTAGGTATGTCCTATTTGGTCTGTCCAAATCAGATCATTTGTATTATAATGACTTTTAAGAACTTTAAACTCTAAGGATACCTGCAGAAGTGTAGACACATTTATAATGCAACACGGGACTAATATACCAATGCAAAATTCTTACTTGGTGATTCCTTAATTAATATATTCTTTTCTAAACTCTTGCATTTTTCAACATGAGATCCATGTGAAAACAAGGTAATGTAATTATGTAATTAGCCATAGGAAATATCAAGATAAAATAAAACTAAGATTGTGAGGAGGAAAGAAAAATAGTCATGGACTCTATTCCCTTTACGGTAGTGCCAAAGAATATTAAATATTTGGGAATTTACCTAACAAAGAATGTAAAAGATCTCTATAAAGAGAACTATGAAACTCTGAGAAAAGAAATAGCTGAAGATGTCAACAAATGGAAAAACATGCCATGCTTATGGCTGGGAAGAATCAATATTGTTAAAATGTCCATACTACCCAAAGCAGTCTACAGATTTAATGCAATCCCCATTAAAACACCTCTGTCATACTTTAAAGATCTGGAAAAACTAGTACTTTATTTTATATGGAAACAAACAAACAAAAAACCTCAAATAGCCAAGACATTACTCAGAAATAAAAATAAATTGGGTGGAGTCATGTTATCAGACTTCAGACTATACTATAAATCTATAATGATGAAAACAATATGGTATTGGCACAAAAATAGAGAGGTAGATGTGTGTAACAAAATTGAGAACCAAGAGATGAATCCAGACACTTACTGTCATTTGATCTTTGATGAGTCTATCAAAAACTAAAATTGGGGGAAAGATTCCCTATTTAACAAATAGGGCTGGGTGAACTGGCTGGTGACTTGTAGAAGACTGAAACTGGACCCACACCTTTCACCTCTAACAAAAATTGACTCTCACTGGATAAAAGACTTAAACCTAAGATGTGAAACCATAAATATTCTTGGAAAGAGTGCAGGGGAAACACTTGAAGAAATTGGTCTGTGAGAAAACTTTATGAGGAGGATCCCCAGGGCTATTGAAGCAATACCAAAAATACATTACTGGGATCTGATCAAACTAAAAAGCTTCTGGACAGCCAAGAACACAGTATGTGAAGCAAGTAGACTGCCCTCAGAATGGGAGAGGATATTTGCAGGTTATGTTTCCGACAAGGGTCTTATAACCAGAATCCACAGAGAACTCAAACTTATTAATAAGAGAAGAACAAGTGATCCCACTTCACCATGGGCAAGAGACCTGAACAGAAGCTTCTCTGAAGAAGATAGGCACATGGTCTACAGACACATGAAAAAATGCTCATCATCTTTAATCATCAGAGAAATGCAAATCAAAACCACTTTGAGATACAAGCTAACTCCAGTAAGAATAGCCCACATAAAAGAATCCCCAAACTACAGATGTTGGCATGGATGTAGAGAAAAAGGAACACTTTCCCACTGCTGGTGGGAATGCAAACTAATAGGTTCATTTTGGAAAGAAGTTTGGAGAACACTCAGGGATCTAAAAATTGACCTGCTGTTGGATCCTGCAATTCCTCTACTAGGAGTATATCCAAAAGACCAAAAATCACTTAGGAAAAAGATATTTGCACCAGATTATTGATTGCAGCTCAATTCATAATAGCCAAGTCATGGAAGAAGCCCAAGTGCCCACCGACCCATGAAAGGATTAATAAATTGTGGTGTATGTATACCATAGAATACTATGCAGCCTTAAAAAATATGGAGGCTTTACCTCTTTTATGTTTACCTGGAGGGACCTGGAACATATTCTCCTGAGTAAGGTATCTCAAGAATGAAGGAAAAAGTATCCTATATACTCAGGACTTCTATGAAACCAACTTATATTTACTCACACTTTTTTATGAAAGATAGAACACACAAAAAAAAAATTAAAAAAAAAAGAAAAAAAGAAAGATAGAACATAACTATAGACCAGAATGAAGGGAAAAAATAGAGTGGGAAGGGAGGGGAGAAGGAGGTTTGATAGAGGGAGGGTAAAAGGCAGGACCACACCTATGGAGCATATTGCAAGGGTACAAGTCAAATCTGTCAAGTGTAGAACATAAATGACTTAACACAATAATCAAGTAAATGAGACGAAAGCTATGTTGATTGATTTGCTATAACCACGTCAGATCATATAAAAAAAAATCAACACATTGTACCCCACATATAAATAAATGTATTCATGATCTATGTGTATATGACTTAATAAAAAAATAATGAAAAAAAGAAACACATTGTTTAAATCCCTTTCTCCTGCTGTCCCTCCCACTTAAGATGTGGTTGGGGAAAATCTATGTAGCAGTTGCAGTTTATCTGTCAACCTCACTTTTTGTAAGTGTGAACAACATGCATTTTTTTTTTTTTTGGATAGTTTTACATTCAAAGAATTTTTTTTTTGAGACAGAGTCTCTGTTTCCCTGGCATTGAGTGCCATGGTGTCATAGCTCACAGCAACCTCCCAGCACTTGGGAGGGTAAGGCAGGTGCATTGCCTGAGCTCATGAGTTCGAGACAACAGCAAGACCTGAGCAACAGCAAGACCCTGTCTCTAAAAAATAGCCTGGCATTGTGGTGGGCACATATAATCCTAACTACTCCAGAGGCCGAAGTGAAAGAATTGCTAAGCCCAAGAGTTTGAGATTGCTATGAGCTATGATGCCACAGTACCCCACCAAGGGCGACAAAGTGAGACTCTGTCTCATAACAAACAAACAAACAAAAATCTTCTTGGGCTCAAGAGATTCTCTTGCCTCAGTCTCCAAAGGTGGGACTACAGGAGCTCTTCACAACACCTGGCTATTTATTTATTTTTTAAGGCACGGGTCTTGCTCTTGCTCAGGCTGGTCTCGAGCTCCTGAGCTCAGGCAATCCACCTGCCTCAGCCTCTGAGAGTGCTAGGATTACAGGTATGAACCACTATGCCCAGCTTAAAGAATATTTTTTAGGCAAGGCCATTTCCTGTGTGTGAATGCACAAAAGCAAGTTTAAGTATTTCCCTGGTAATGTTAAAATGTCAGTCTGAGTCCTATTTGTGCCTATGCAGGGGTATCTGTACCATAAAAAATGGGGAGAAAAGATGCATGCATTGTTTTCCATTTATTTACAACTGTTTCTGTGCCTAAGAAAAAATATATTCTTTAAGGAGAAACTATTAGATACTTCTTACCCAGGTGGTTCTTCAGGTCATGGGGGATCAGTTGTGACAAAGGGTGAACTCAGCGCCAGCTAATGGAGAACTAGTTCCCTTTATGTGGCTTCCTGCGGCCAAATCAGGGACTGATCATGGGATTGTCAACATATGTGAATCTATGTCACATCCACTGGGCTCGGAGGCTTTGAGAACCACTGGCATACTTAGAAACTTTAATTACACAGCAGTTAACTGGTCAAGAACAGACTGATTCTATCTCAAGAGAAATGTATTCTTAACTGGGTCAAGTCTACTTAGTCTCTCCTCTATAACAAATTACACTGTGTTTGTTTTACTTTATATATAAAAAGATATTTATATGGATAATGAGTTAAAGTACTTAGCTTTTATATCCATGAAATGAGGTGTTAGCCTAACAACAGACCTCCACTTACAAGCTGATTTATAACATTTACATTATTCTCCATAGCCTTATGAAGAGGTTGGAATGAAAACAAAAACTTCTCTGGCCTTTTACATTTCCGTTTCTTTTTTCAAAAAAATCGAGTCTTTGTTGAGGTTACTTGTACACACCTAATTTAAAAAAATGGTTTTGATATGACCTTGTCTGTGGAATGCAATATGTGTTGGATATGATAATTTGGTATGATGCTATGCTAGATAAGGCTTCCTGGAGGAAGCAGCTTCTTAATGAATAGCATGGAGGCCATGGTTTCAATAAATACATATTAATTGTTGTCCTTACTAAAATTAAAAAAAATAGTTTTGGACATTGGTTATATACAAATTGGTTGTGTTACGAATAATAAGAATTTGAATAGGGAAATTTCAATATCTTATGAAAATAGAACCACAAAATATTTTAGGTTTATTATAATTTTAAAGAAAATGTCTACAGAGGGTTTTTTTTTAAACTGACAGTTTAGTTTTGAATTCTTTTTTCTAAGAACTCATGGTGTGTTCTGCTCTAGAGAGAAAGATCTGAGGAATACCAGAAAGCATATATTGACATCTCTCCTAAATTATTTCCTTATTAAATCTCTCTGGGTTAAAAAAAAACACACATACAACACTTTGCCAGGTGTTTTAATGTTGGAGAAGTGTGAACTCATATTCCTGTGAACTGCATCTCTTAGGTTTTTGGGGATGTGGGTTTTCTGGGTTTTTAGTTAGGAAAAAGAGGAGCCCCTTCTCACCATCTTACTCAGAATGTCCTCATGTGTCTGAGTCTGGAGTTTCCTTTACTTTTGGCCCTTAGTTCCTGACTTTGGTCTGTGCCTCTTGATCTTGACTGGACACCAGGACACGTACGGGACAGTGGGTGGCTCTTCTCTCTCTCATACCAAGAATTGGAGTTATAGGACATAAGTTGTACCTTGAAAAATAATCATTTCAAATCCTAGCCAGAAATAATCATTTCGAATCCTAGCCATTCTTAAATTTCTGACAGATTATTGACTTTATAGAAAATTGATGCTATTTAGTTGTTGTTTTATCTAGGTTTCAACTTCTTAATGCATGTTATAAATGTACGTGTTATTATTTATGAGCAAATAAATGTCTGGAGCTGGAGAATTCTCCAATGTGCCAGTCAAATGCCTGACTCAAATCCATTTTATATTGTCTTAGTTTGTGCTGCTATCACAAAACACCACAGAATGAGTAATTTATAAAGAACAGAAATTTATTTCTTATAGTTCTGGAGGCTGGGAAGTCCAAGGCTAAGGCACTGGCAGGTTGGTTGTCTGATGAGGACTGCTCTTTGCTTCCAAGATGGCTCCCTCTTGCTGTGTCCTCAAAGGTAGACCATACTGCCAGGGAGGAGGGGCAAAAGAGCAGAATGCAGAGTGAAACCTCTTTTATGAGGGTTTTAATCCCATTTACAAGGGAGGTGCTCACATGGCCTAATCATCTCTGAAAGGTCTCAGTTCTTAATACTTTCACATTGGCAACTCCTAAAGTTTGGATGAGCCACATCTAAACCATCATACCTACCATTCCCTGCCATGCTTGCTATATTAGGGAGCCCCAATTTCCCTAGCTCTCTTGCACAATGGCTTTCAAATAGCTTTAGACAATGGGAGGTACTTGTGGAAGATTGGAAGGTAGGAATGATGGAAGAAGCCAGGATATTCTACCCCAAATCAATCTGCCTCTTGTAGCATTACTGGCTGGGAATGATTTCTTCTGTAGCTATTAAGCCTAACAGAACTGCTTCCACCATGGTCCCAGCCATGCATCTTCAGATGGTTATCTCCTGCTAGAAAGCCTGGCACCTGGTTTCTGATACAACATCCTCTTCCATTGTCCCTGTAACACTAGGGTTGGTAGCAGTTTCCAGCGGTTGTCAATTTCTGTTTCTCTTTGAAACCAATATGCATATAATTATAGTCCTTGTGTTTGAAAATACTAAAGTGGTTCTTTCATTTCCTGGATGGACCTTGCTGGTTTTATGAGGAAACTGAAAAGAGGGTGGAACATTCTGATTCTGCTATGATGGTGTGAGCCCACCCTAGCTGTCCTAACCTTGATGACAAGTAGAAACTCAAAACAAAATAAACAGCAATAGAAGATCTCAGAAAAGCCCACTAAAGCCTAGAATTGTGGAGGGGAATCATGACTAGGAGAAATCAAATCCTAGAACAGGGTACATACTATACTTTTCTTCCTTTCACAGTTTTACCCCAAGGGTAAGGCCTCAGCCATGGAGTTGCATGTTGCCATATGTAGCTAAAACTGATACCAGTTTTATCCTTCTGGCCAGAGAACCCAGAGGAGGGATGTTCAGTGGGCTAAATAGATTGGGGGGAAAATACTAGATGGAAGAGAGCCAGGAAAGGGTTTTCTTTATTCTGTGTATTAACCTGAACTAGTGTCAGACTAAGCCTGAGTTATGTCTGCATGGGCTGCAACCAAAGACCCATAGCCATGGCTTAGGAGACTTACCTGAAATTTGAACCACTCTATGATTCTCCTGAGCAGCACATGCTTGGTAAGGACCCAAACCAACATTGAAGAGGGTTAAGAAACTAAACAGAAATTAAAACCACCTGTACAGAAACAAACAGAATGCAAGTTTGGAAACTAACGAGGTTAGAATCCTTAACATTCAGAAAGGTATAACTGGATTCAGAGCCTAAGCAGCCTAATACAGTGTTTAAAATACAATCCATAATTACTCAAAATGCAAAGAATCAGGAAAACAAATATGTGACCAACTCCAAAAAGAAAGCAGCACACACATACACACGACACACACACAACACACACACCAACTGGAGACTGACCTGACGTGGCAACTAGCAGGTAATAACTTTAAAGCAGCTATTGTAACAAGGCATTATGGGCATAGATTATATTAGATGTCATGTGGTTGTTGTAATTACTGGTATGGGAGGCAATGGTAATGATAATGATAAAAGTTTTGGATTGCTTCTTTTCAGTAAAATATGCATAATGCAAAATTAATTATTGTCACTGTTTTCAAGTGTGTAGTTATGTGGGATTAGGTGCATTCATTTGCTGTGCAACCCTTACTGTTGTTCATCTCCAGAACTCTTATCATCTCACACTGAAACTCTGTATCCATTAATCAATAACTCACCATTCTATTCTCTCAAGGTATAAAGTTGCAGTAGCCAGGTGGAGGTACCTAACTGTCAGAGGAAAAGTTAACAAAAACCACAGAAAGCATTAGGGCTGGAGTGATGAAAAGGGTGCCCTGAACCAGAGAGTGTTATTATTATAGATAATGGATCAGGGGAGCTTTTAGGCCAGGTAGAGGAGTGTGAATTTTTTTCTGTACGTTTTATGGACTTCTTCTTAAAAATGTGTTTAATGCATTTGCCCAGACACTAAACTAGATGTACTGAATCACAGTCACTTGAGGATGAGTCTAGAAACCTATGTTTTCAATACCTGAATGTATTTTCTACGACACCAAAATTTGGGAACATCTGTGGAGCCTTCAAAAGCTTTTATTAGTATTGTTTCATAGTCAGAGTTTATGTAAACCATTCTGGCACCAGTGAGGAGGATTGGTCAAAACAGGGGGACCCAGATTACAAATAGAGAGAATAGTTATTCATTTATCAAACATTTGAGTACTTCCAATACACTTGGCAAAAAAAATAATATAGATGTAAAAGAGACAGATTAAGTCTAACTTTATCTGCTTGTCATTTCATGAGAGAGACGGACAACACACAAGTCAACAATATTCAAGGAAGATAATTCCAGATGTGATAATTCCTCTAAAGAAAGTAAACATAGTAATGTGACAGAGGGTGTCACATTATATTTAAAAACTAGAGACTGGTTTGTAAATAAAAGTAGGAATATACAAATAGTAGTTAAATGCAGTTCTTACAGCAGTCTTTTGAAGTGTATGGTAGCTCACAGTACACTAGAATAGGCTAAAACAGTGAATGAGGGTGCGTGTATCTGTGTATGCAGGGCGTGATTTAGATAGGGTGGTCAGGGAAAGCCTCTTTGAGGAGCTGACATTTACTCAGACTTGAAGAAGGAGGAACCAGCCTAGGGAAAGGATTAGTCTTCCAAGCAGAGTGAATGGCTGGTGTAAAGGCTCTGCAATAGAAATAAGATGATGCTTATCTTTGAGAAATGGAAAGGAAGGCCTAGTGCCTCCAAAGTAAGGTGGGTAGAACAAAGTAGAGAAAGGTGTGGCTGTAGGGTAGAAGAGTAAGATCACGCAGAAGGCTGTTAGAACCAAAGAGAAAGTTGATGCTTCATTCTAAGTTTTATTAGTATGGGAGAGAAGTGCAAGATGGAGGCAGGTAAGACACAGAAGAGTAGAAAGATATATTCGAGGCAAATGTAGGGAATGTAGTAAAATGAAAAAGCTCTAGATATTCATTGGATATGGGACAGGAAGGCAGAGAAGGAGTCTAGGTTGTTTCTTGGGTTTGTTGTTTAGATTCCTATTTGTAGATTGTGGTAACATCTAAAAAAAGAAAGATTATAAATAGGGAAAGGTTTGAAGGGGACAGAATACTGAGCACAATTTGAGCACACTGAATTTGAAGGGTTTGTGCAGTATATCAGTGATGTATATGTACATTAGAATATTTGTCCGTAAATGATAGAAAACTGAAAAAATATCAATAATTTAAACAGGAAAGAAGTTTATGTCTTCCTCATGTTGATAAGGTTCAGAGATAAGAATCCAGGATTGATCTGTGTCCAGGTCTTAATGGATGAAGGTGGCCTAGTGACTATGTTGAGAGGTCATTGTCACCAGCAGAAAAGCTTAATGTTACAGTTACTCTGGAAACGAAAGGCATCGATTGCCACATGGGCCACACAGGAAAGCCCGGAGTTAGTCAGTGAGGGAATGTAGTTTTCTTCCCTCCCCCTTCTGAATCTCTACTGTTGCTTTTACCCCTCTATTCCCCTGGGTACCTGTAGCCTAGCTCCCACTTACAAGTGAGAATGGGTGGTATTTGCTTTTCTGTTCCTGAGTTACATCAGTCAGTGAAGTTACTAGTTAGAATCATTCCAGTGGGTCTCTGGGCTGGTAGTGGACCCTGGGTTGATTTATGACAGGGAAAATATTGGCCTGGTATGTGAGTGAGATGAAGGATGTGGTTGGAGGCATGGACTCAGTATCAGTTGGTTTGTGTGTGAAAGACATGTGAGCAGTTGAGTCGCTTTGTATTTCTAGGAATTAGCTGGATTTGGGTGGGTCAGTCTTTCCCTGGCCAGCAAGGACCCCGATATGTCAAAATATAACATAAAATGCATGATTAATACAGGTCCAGTGGAGCAGCCACATTGTTATCAGTGAAGCCTTTTATCTTGTTAATTCTTTATCCTCAACATAGGGGTTAACCTCAGGGCTAAGATGGATCCCTGACCTTCAGATATCACACCTGCTTTCTATCTAGCAGGACAGAGTGAGGACAAGTACATCCTGTCCCTTTAAGGATATTCCTGGCTGTCTCATAAACTAGTTTCTTTACATCCCATCAGTGGCCAGCAAGAAGAATTGGCCTGGAAAGAGGACAAGAAGCAGGCCATGGAAGCCAAGACAGAGGAGACTTTAGGAAAGGAGGGAGGGATCCACTGTGCGTAGTGTTCTTTTAACATGGCCGAGAGATGCAGTGGATCAGAACTGCCTGGTCCTTTGGAATTGTGTGCATAAAGGGCGCCTACTGTCACAGCAAGTTTAAGGGAAAGGTTCAGAGGGGATAAATGGGAAGTGAGGAAACCAACAAGGCAGCAAGCACGGACTACTCTCTTTTTGTGGGTTGGCTGTTGAGGGAAGGTTTGACATTAAAGAATATGTAGGATTAAGGGAGTATTATTGTAGATACTAAGTTGACAATCTTACTGTCCTATATCTAGAAATGATAACATATTTAAAAAATAGAGACTGGCTTGTAAATAAAAGTAGGAATATACAAATAGTAGTTAAATACAGTTCTTAACAGCAGTCTTTTGAAATGTATGGTAGCTCACAGTACACTAGGATAGGCTAAAACAGTGAATGAACTACTGAGTCCTCGTTCTGTCATTTGTCTACTATACTTAAAAGAAAAATGTTTTAGATGTTGAAATGGCTAAGATGCAAGTGTTTGAGGATGCTCATCTATTTCTGTATGCGCAGCTGACAACGAGGTTGGTGTATACAGGAACGAAAGGCAGGTTTAGGTTACGTGCCTAAATTTGGCCATAGAAATAACTGCCTATGTTTTCTAATGAGATGTTTTCATAAATATCAGTTTAGATGGATTTTGTTTACTTCTAGATCATATGTTCTCCCAGAGGAAATGTTTAACTTCAGATTTTTATTTAGAAAAGCAATGAAAAATCTATGATATATTATGGCAGAGAGTGTAAGTACCATCCCTAAATAAAAGTTTTTTAAGGAAGTTTTCCTTGGGAATGCTTTATTATGTAACCTGCCAGATAGTGTCAGAGCCAAACAGGCAGAATTTAGAGACCATTAAGAGACTTAAATGTTAATGTGACTTATACTTTCACGGGCAACCAAATTATTGGCATTCAACTGGCATTTCTTACTCTTTACCAGGAAAAAAAAATGCCCTCTTATTTTCTACCTAATACTCAACAGTGCCCTTAATTATGTCACTGATCTTGCTACAATTGCTGCACTTGACGTTTCATAAATCTGATTCTAAATTGGTTTGTAGTTGAATTTTGAAAAGGATCAATAGATTCATTTACACCGACTCCTGCTCTGAAACTGAAAACGTGCCTGTACATGCAAAGAATGAGATTACCAGATTTGACTCACAGCCTCTTTGCTGTCTCAGAAACAGCGCTACACCTGGACTTCTGTATAGCAAATGAAGAATTAAATTAAGAGTACTACTGGCCAGACCTGACTCTCTCCTCTGTCTCTAATCTACGGCAACCATTAGGTGAGAAGTTGATTTTTCCTACCATTAGCAAATACCCTTGTTGGGATTCTGTAAACTCAAAAATAAACCCTTAACCATCATCATTATCAATAATAGTAATAACAACAATTATGATAGAATTGAATGCTGTGCTATTTATGTGACTGTAACTTTGAATAGGAAAAATAGATAACAGATTATCTTTTAAATTTAATCTGAGGAATTTAGAAGAATCTTACTAGGAATATTCATGTCTTCATATATCATTAACAATTTATTTTCTATTGTTTGATGGCATTATTAGAATCATTTCAGCAGTTATTTAAAGAATATACTATGCCATTATTGTTGTCTGATGGTAAATAAAAATACACATAGGGTAGGATCTATTTCCTTGAGTAACTATTAATTTAATATAGACCATCAAGTATAGTTAAAGATGGTATAAAAACATTAATGTAATAAAAGTCTCAACACCATACAATGGTTGCACCAAGAAGGTAATAATTACTTCCAAATGGGGATTTGGGAGAGGGCTTATGTGGAGGTGAAAAAGCACAAAGCTGCCTTTGAGGGAGAGGCAGAAAAGAAGGCAGAAGGGTGTGTTGGGATAAGGGTATAATCACAGCAAGGAAAATGTCATATGAAAGGACATTTCATGCTTGGGAAATACTCCAGCATAACTGGGATAAATTGTAGACAATGAGGAAAGTTATAGTCAGATCATGGAGGCTCTTAAATACCAAAGTATAAAGCTTGAATTTAACTGCAGGAGAGGACCAATACTCAGGAGAATAAGAATCAACATGATTAATTAATGACCTAAATTGATAACAAGTGGCTTTGAACATTCTTAAAGTTACTAAATAAATTTGCCATATCACTGTGCTTTTCAATTCTCTAACCCAGGAGACACCAGTTCTGCTCCTCCTGGCTCTCGCCGGGATAAGCTTTGTGACTTGGATAAGTCATTTCACTTCTGTGTTCTACTTTCTTCACCCATCAACTAGAACTAAGGGTCCTGAAGATCAAATGAGGTTACAAAAGCAGTATTTGTTTATATCAAAAAGTAGTACAGGGGTATAACTTCACTTCAGAAGTCCTTAGTTTTATGATGATGGATCTTATATATGCCAAAAGGTATATATAATGCTTATGCATGGTTTAATGAATAATGCCAACCAAGTTCTCACAATCAGGCTTAGAAATCTAACTTGAGGACTTCAATGGGTTCCTCTTGCTCACTTCAAGATAAAAGCATTACTTTTTAAAAAAGTTTTATCACAGATGTTTCTATAAATATTTTACATTTTGTACCTTTATAATCTTTATATAAAATAAACCATATATTAGTTATTTTTTAATTTTTTTAGTGCAATATTAAGGTTTTACAATTCCTGCACATTTTTATTTTCATTCAGACACTCAAAAGATACTTGACCCCATTGGGTGGCCGACCTAACTGTAGATGGTGGAGATTCACAGAGAATACAACATTCTTGCCCTCATTGAACTTAGATTCAAGTGTGAGTGTGGGAGAATATAGTAAATAAACATAATAGATAATTTAGCAAAGTAGGAATTCTATAGTGCTATACAGAGGATGGGGACTAGAGAAGACTTGGAGGGGAGACCTATAATTTTAAACAGTTGTCAGAGTTGGCAGATCAGAGAAGGAACTTGTGTTAGTCAGGGTTCTTCAGGGAAACAGAATGAGTAGGACATGTATACAGAGATTTATTTTAAGGAATTGACTCACCTGGTTAGGAAGGCCGCCAAGTCCAGTGTCTGCAGGGTGGGCCAGCAGGGTGGGCCAGCAGGCTGAAGGCCCAGGAGGAGCCAGAGCTGTAGAATTCCCTCTTGCCAGGGAGAGGCCAGTCTTTTAATCTGTTAAGCCCTTTAACTGACTGGACCAGGTCCACACACTGTGGAAGGAAACATGCTTTACTCAAAATCCACTAATTTATTTTATATATTTATTTTTATTTTTTGGGATTCATTGAGGGTACAAAGAAGTAGGAATAGTATTCCATTGTATACATATACCACAGCTTGTTAATCCATTCCTGGGTTGGTGAGGATTTGGGTTATTCCCA
Source organism: Otolemur crassicaudatus (assembly GCA_963574585.1). Taxonomy (NCBI): domain Eukaryota; kingdom Metazoa; phylum Chordata; class Mammalia; order Primates; family Galagidae; genus Otolemur; species Otolemur crassicaudatus. Next base: position 39,874 of record CAUYQS010052336.1, read on the forward strand.
CATTTTGGCTATTGCAAATTGAGCTGCAATAAACAGTCTAATGCAAATGTCCTTATGATAAAATGTTTTTTTCTTCTTGGTAGATGCCCTGTAATGGGATTGCGGGATCAAATGGGATGTTTAATTTGAGTTCTTTGAGGATTCTCTATACTTCCTTCCAAAAAGGTTGTATTAGTTTGCAGTCCCACCAGCAGTGTAAAAGTGTTCCCTTCTCTCCACATTTACACCAGAGTCTGCAGCTTTGAGACTTTGTGATGTGGGCTAGTCTCACTGGGTACAGTGATATCTCAGGGTGGTTTTGATTTGCATTTTCTTGATGATCAGGGATGAGAAGCATTTTTTCATATGTTTGTTAGCCATTTGCCTGTCTTCATCTGAGTAAGTTCTGTTCATATCTCTTGCCTAGTAGTAGATGAGATTCTTTACTCTTTTTTTTGTTGTGTTCTCTATAGTTTCTAGTTATCAACCCTTTTCCAGGTTGATACCTTGTAAATATTTTTTCCCATTCTGAGTTTTGTCTTTTTTCTTTACTTGTGTCCTTAGCTCTGCAGAAACTTTTCAGCTTAAGTAAGTCTCATTTGTTAATTTTCATTACTGTTGTGATGGCCACTGAAGTCATTAAAATCTTTCCCCAGTCTAATATCCTCAAGAGTTTTCCCCACATTTCCTTCTAATATTTTTATCCTTTTGTGTTTTAGATTTAAGTCTTTTATCCATCTTGAGTCAATTTTTGTGGGGGTGAAAGGTGTGGGTTGAACTTTAGTCTTTTACATGTGGTTATCCAGTTCTCCCAGCATCATTTCTTGAATAGGGATTCTTTTCCCCACTGTATATTTTGTATGCTTCATCAAAGATCAAATGGCAAGTAGAGACTGGTTTCATCTCTTGGTTTTCTATTCTGTTCCATATGTCTATGTCTCTATTTTTGTGCCAATACCATGCTGTTTTGATTACTGTGGACTTGTAATATAGCCTGAAGTCTGGTAGGGTGATGCTTCCAACTTTGTTTTTATTACTAAGAATAGCCTTAGCTATATGGGTTCTTTTCTGGTTCTATACAAAATAAACTATTTTTTATAGATCTTCAAAATATGATTTTGGTATTTTAATAGGGATTGCATTGAATGTGTAGATCGCTTTGGGTAGAATGACATTTTGACGATGTTTATTTTTTCCCAGCCAAGAGCATGGCATGTTCTTCCATTTGTTAGTGTCTTCTGAAATTTCTTTTCTTAGGGTTTCATAATTCTCTTTGAAAAGATCTTTCATCTGTTTTATTAAGTATATTCCTAAGTATTTCACTTTCTTTGAAACTACTGTGAAGGGAATTGTGCCTTCAATTTGCTTCTCAAATTGGCTATTATTGGCATATACAAAGGCTACTGATTTGTGGACATTGATTTGTATACCCTGAGACCTTACTATATTTCTTGATCACTTCCAGAAGTTTTATGGTTGAATCTCTGAGGTTTTCTAAGTATAAGATCATATCATCAGCAAAGAGCAAGAGTTTGACCTCCTTTGCCCTCATTTGGATGCTTTTTATATTCTTCTCTTACTGGATTGCTTTGGCTAGAATTTCTAGCACAATGTTGAATAGTAGGGGAAATACTGTACATCCTTGTCTGGTGCCAGTTCGAAGTGGATAAGCTTTCAGTTTTACTCCATTCAGTATGATGTGAGTTATAGGTTTGTCATAGATGACTTCAATTAACTTAAGAAATGTGCTACCTATGAGTATTGTCTTAAGTGTTCTTCTTAGCAAAGCAATTTTGTCAACTGCTTTTTCTGCACCCATTGAGATCATATGATCTTTGCTTTTGCTTCTATTTATATGATGAATTACACCTATGAATTTGCATATGTTAAACCAGTCTTGCATCCCTTGGATGAAGCCTACCTGATCATGGTGTATAAGTTTTTTAATTTGTAGCTGCAATCTATTAACTAAGTTTTTGTTGAGAATTTTTGTATCAATATTCATTAGTGAAATTGGTTTGTAGTTCTCCTTTTTAGATGGGTCTTTTCCTGGTTTTGAAGTCAAGGTGATGTTTACTTTATAGAATGTGTTGAGGAAAGTTCCTTTTTTCTCAATGTTTTGGAATAGGTTCTCCAATATAGGTACAAGCTCATCTTTGAAGGTGTGATAGAATTCTGATGTGAAGCTATCTGGTCCCAGGCTTTTTTGTTGTTGTAATTTTTTTCATAGTTTCTTCCATCTCAGTGCTTGATATTGGTCCATTCAAGAGATCTATTTCTTCCTGGTTAAGTCTAAGAAGATGGTCTGATTCCAGCTATTGGTCCATTTCCTCCACATTGTCAAATTTCTGAGCATAGAGTTTGTGGTAATAGTCAGAAATAATCTCTTGTATATGTGGTACCTATTGTTATTGCCCCGTTTTAGTTTCTGATTGAAGTTATTAAAGATTTTACTTTTCTATTTATGGTTTATCTGGCCAATGGTTTATCGATTTTATTTATCTTTTCAAAGAACCAAAATTTTGTTTCATTAACTTTCTGAATGATTCTTTTATTTTCAATTTTATTTATTTCTGATTTAATTCTGGTTATGTATTTTCTTTTGCTAGGTTTGGGATTGGGTTGCTCTTCCTTTCCATTTCTTAAAGATGATTCATTAGATTGTTGATGTGCTCTTTTTCTGTTTTGGGGATGTAGGCAGCTAATATGATATATTTCCCTCTTAAGACTTATTTGGCAGTGTCCCACAGGTTTTGGTCACTTGTGTCTTCATTGTTATGCTCAAGGAAGTTAATGATTTCCTTTTTTATTTCTTCCTTGACCCAACTGTCATTCAGCTTAAGATTTTTTCATTTCCATGCCTTTGTGTGGGGATGACTATCTGTTGGAGTTGAGTTCCATCTTTGGTGCCTTGTGGTTAGAGAAGATACAAGGTATAATTTCAATTCTTTAGGTTTTGTTGAGTATGATTTGTGTCCTAGGATATGATCTATTCTGGAGAATTTTCCATGGGCCAATGAGAAGAACTTATATTCTTTAGTGTTGGGATGGAGTGTTCTGTACATGTGTATTAAGCACAGATGTTCTAGGATCACATTTAGGCCCCTTGTATCTTTGCTCAGTTTCTATTTAGAGTATCTGTCCTCTAAGGGCTCTGTAAGAGAAATATTAAAGTCTCCTGCTATTATGGTGTTATGGGATATCATATTGCTCAGAGTAATTAAGGTCTGTTTCAAGAATCTGGGAGCATTAAAGTGGGTGCATAAATAATTAGAATTGAAATGTCTTCTTGTTGTATTCTTTCCTTGACCAATATGAAGTGTTGATCTCCGTCTTTTTTGAATTTAGTAGCTATAATCCACTTGTATTTAAATTTCTTCTGGTTTCCATTTGCCTAAAAAATAGTTTTCTACCCCTTAACCTTGAGTTTTACTTTGTCCTTTGAGGCTAGGTGTGTTTCCTGCAGGCAGCAAATGGATGCCTTGTACTTTTTTTAATACAATCAGCCAGCTGATGCCCCCTTAGTGGGGGATTCAAGTCATTAACATTTATTGAGATAATTGATAAGTGTGGTGGCATTCTATTCATCTTATTTTGTGGAAGTCCATTGATTTGTTTTATCACTGGGTAAGCTAGGTTTTGTCCTTTAGTTTCTAGGTGTTTAGTTTGATGATGGTCCCTTGTGATGGTCAGCGTGTAGAATAGGTGTAAGTATTTCCTGTAGAGCTGGTCTTATTGTGGGAAACTTCCTCAGTATTTACATATCAGTAAATGATTTAATTTCTCATCAATTTTAAAGCTTAGCTTAGCAAGATATAGACTTCTGGGCTGTTTTAGTAGGTTAAAGGTAGATGACCATTCTCTTCTGTCTTGAAAAGTTTTATTTGAGAAGTCTGCAGTCACCCTGATGGATTTGCCCCTGTGGGTCAATTGATGCTTACTCCTGGCAGCTTGCAGAATCTTTTCTTTTCTTTTTTTTTTGTAGAGACAGAGTCTCATTTTATTGCCTTTGGTAGAGTGCCTTGGGATCACACGGCTCACAGAAACCTCCAACTCTTGGGCTTAGGCAATTCTCTTGCCTCAGCCTCCCAAGGACTCCCTACAGGTGCCCACCACAATGCCTGGCTATTGTTTTGTTGCAGTTCAGCCAGGGCCGGGTTGAACCCACCACCCTTGGTATATGGGGCCAGCTGCCTACTCACCACAGGTGCCACCCCAGAATCTATTCTTTTGTCTTGACTTTGAACAGGGTCATGACAATCTTGTATTGGAGAAGCTCTGTTTGAGTTTAGATGACCTGGGGTTTGATATCCCTCTGAAAGGAGGATGTCAGAATCTTTGGTAATACTTAGGAAATTTTCATTTATGATATCCTTTGGCAGGGCTTCCATTTATCTGGGGCTTTCTTCTTCCCCTTCTGGCATACTTATTATTCTCATGTTGAATGCTTCATGAGGTCACGTAATTCTCTCAGTGAATGTTCTACTTTGTCTCTCTTTTTTCTGTCTCTTTAATTACCTGTGTTAGCTCAAGAACTTTGTCCTCTGAGGTTCTTTCTTCTGCCTGGTCTAATCTGTTATTGATACTTTCTACTGCATCTTTAAGTTCCCTGAGTGACTGCTTCAATTCCTTAAGCTCCACTGTATCATTTCTATATATGTTCTTCATATCATTTATCTCTTATTCAATTATGTGTTTGGATTTCCTTTTGGTTATTTTCCACTTTCTCAGCAATTTCCTTCATTTGTGACCATTCATATTTTAAATTACCTTTCTGTCTTTTCTAATATTTCTTTAAAGGTGGAATCCTCTGCAGTAGCTACCTCGTGATCCCTTGGGTGCATTTCTCTGGTCTAGTTTTACATGTTGCCAGAATGTTTCTGCTGTTTGTTTCTCATAAGTGTTTTCTTTTTGTCTGTTTCCTTGCCCTACTTTTTTTCCACTTTCACTGGATGTTGCATTACTGTGACTTTGACATAAGGTATTGAAGTGTCCTTTTGGTAGAGGAGTAAAGGGAAGAGAAAAGTTATAAGTAAGAAGGTAAAGAGAAAGGAAAAGAGGAAGTAAAAAGGAAGATTTACCAAAAAAAAAAAAAAAAAAAAAAAAAGAGCGAGAGAGAGAGAGAGAGAGGAACAGAAAGAGAAAGACACCAGTAATAATAGTTGTGTACAGTAGGATACTTTGACCCACACTCACAAATTCCAACCTCTGGAGGGCTGTACTGAGTGGGTCCCTCAAGGTCTAGAGCTCTTTGCCAGCCTGAGCAGACACAAGACCTCACCTCCACCAGATAGAGAAGAAAAACAAAAATGCTATAAATCAAAATAAAAGAAACAAAAAATCTTAAGGGATAAAATTGGGGAGAAGAAAAGAATTTTAGGGACAGAAAAACTAGCAAAAATGAAGCCCTTATTATTAAATAAGGAAACAATAAAAAATTATAATTACATGAGAAGAAAAGGAAAAATGTGAAAGAAAAACCTAGGGACAAAAAAGTTGAAAACAATTTTTTTTAAAAAGAAAAAATAAGATATATGTATACACATATATCATTTTAAAATTTTTTTATTAGATCATAACTGCCTACATTACTGCATTTATGGGGTACAATGTGCTGATTTTATATACAATTTGGAATGCTTACCTCAAACTGGTTAACATATCATTCACCTCACTTATTTAATTGTTGTGTTTAGACATATATTCTCTACTATTAATATATTTGACATGTATACTTGCAATATGCAGAGTACCTAAGGTCCCACTGATTACCCTTCCTCTACCTGTCCCCTCCTCCCCTCCTTTCACCCTCCTATTCTCTCCTCTTTTCTGGGCTATAATTGTGATTTATCGTTCATATGAAAGTATGGGTGATTATATATTGATTTCATAATAGTATTGAGTACATTGGGTATTTTTTCCCCATTCTTGAGATACTTTACTAAGAAGAATATGATCCAGCTCCATCCATGTAAACATAAAAGAGAGGTAAAGTCTCCATCTTTTTTATGGCTGCATATTATTCCATGGTATACATATACTACAATTTGTTAATCCATTCATGGGTTGATGGGCACTTGGGCTTCTTCCATGACTTTGCAATTATGAATTGGGCTGCAATAAACATTCTGGTGCAAAATCTTTGTTAGAAAGTGATTTTTGGTCATCTGGATATATATCTGGTAGAGGAACTGCAGGATCAAACCACAGGTGTACTTTTAGTTCCCTAAATGTCCTCCAAACTTTCTAGAAGGGATATGTTAGTTTGCATTCCCACCAACAGTGCAGAAGTGTTCCCTTCTCTCCACACCGTGCCACCATCTGTAGTTTTGGGATTTTGTGATGTGGGCTAATCTTACTGGAATTAGATGATATCTCAAAGTGGTTTTTATTTGCATTTCTCTGATGATCAAATATGATGAGCATTTTTTTTTTAATGAGTCTTTAGGCCATGCACCTGTCTTCTGCAGAGAAGCTTTTGTTCAAGTGTCTTGCCCACAATGAAATGGCAAAGAATTAAAAATGTCCACTCGACTCTCAAAAAATTCAACACCTAAAATGCTACCAGGCTTATCAATTCTCTCAAGTAATGTGAATGGTTTAAATTGTACTCTAAAGAGGCACAGGTTGGCTGACTGGATACAAAAACTCAGGCCAGATATCTGTTAAATACAAGAATCTCATCTTACTTTAAAGGATAAAAACAGACTCGGGATGGTCATTTATAATTCAGGCAAATGGAAATTAGAAAAATTAAATTAAAATTAAAAAAAATTAAAATAGCAGGGGTTGCTATTTTATTCACAGATATAATAGTCTTTAAACCAACAAAGATAATGAAAGATAAGGATGGTCACCTTATATTTGTCAAGGGAAAAACTCAACATGAAGAGATTTCAACTATGAATATTTATGTGCCCAACCAGAATGCCCTTCAATTTATAAAGGAGACCCTAACAGACATGAATGATTTGATATATTCAAGCATCATAATAATTGGAGATTTTAACACCCCTTTGGCAATTTTGGATAAATCCTCCAAGAATAAACTAAGCAAAGAAATTTTAGACTTAAGTCTGACCCTAGAACAAATGGACTTAGCAGACATTTAGGGAACATTTCATCCTGACAAAATTGAATACACATTGTTCTCATCAGCCCATGGAACATCCTTCAAAATTGATCACATCTTAGGTCACAAGTCTAACCTCAGCAAATTTAAAAGAATAGAAATTATTCCTTGTATTTTCTTGGACCATGATGGAATAAAAGTTGAACTTAATAGCAACAGGAATCTTCATACACTTACAAAGACATGGAAGCAAAATAATTTTATGCTGAATGATAGCTGGGTTGTTTTTTTCTTTTTAAAAATTTTTTTCAACTTTTTTGCTCCTAGGTTTCTCTCTGTCCCTCTCTGTCTCTCTCTCTCTGTCTTCTCTCTCTCTCTCTCTCTCTCTCTCTCTATATATATATATATATATATATATATATATATATATATCTGTATATTGTATATTGCCTGGGCAACAGGTACTCTTCTGGGGTGTTAGATGCTAATCACAATGCTGATACAAATGTATAAGATGGATACTCAAAGCCTCTGTCTTGCCAAGGAGACTGTGTTTCATCTTCCTGACTTTTTTGTCCTCAAACACCACAGAGTTGGGAGTCTAAAGCTCTTCTCAGCCCGCTTAATAGACATGCCTCAACCTTCCTAAACTGTGTCCCTTGGCTATGCAGTTGCTTTCCCAGGAGAGCAGGTGTTGCTCTGATCTTTCCAAGAGTGGCTGACCTGTTTATCAGGTACACCAGAACTTCCCCTGCCCTAGGACCCTGAAGGTCAAGCCTATAAGGCAGCTTTCCCACAATGGCTGTGCCCAGTGTGCAGCTGAACAATGAAAGCTCTCTTTTGCCTGGAGTTTCAGTCCTGGCCCCTAGGTCCTGTTCAAAATTTGCTCTCCCAAGCTCTCCCAAGGTAAATCAACCAAGTGCTGAGGTCAAAAAACAAGTAAGTAAACAAACAAAATAAACAAACCAGAAAAACCTGCAAGGTAGGCCTTCTCTGTTTGCAAACTGTTGCAGCCACAGCCATCATTTTTTCACTGCTTCCATCCTCCTCTTGGGGTCCTGAAGTTTCCTGCTGCTTCCTTATGCTCCCAAGGGATATTTCTGGGAAAAGCTCACAAGCCAGAGGTGACTGGGGTCTTTTGTTTCCAATTTCACCACTCCCAGCTGCAAAGAAGCTGTCTCTAGTCTGCCATGTTGCTCTTCCTCACATCAAAATACACTAATTTAAATTTCATTATCATTTAAAAATACCCTCCCAGAAACATCCAGGCTAGTGTTTGGCCACATATGTGGGCTGTGGGTACTGTGGCCCATGCAAGTTAATAAAAATAACCATCCCAGAGATTTTTAAGCAAAGACTGAATAAGTTGAAGGATGTAGCCATGTCATGTGGGTAACTAGGGAAGAGCATTTGGGAAAGAGAGAACAGCTAGTGAAAAAGTCTCAAGGTCCCCAATGTGTCTGACATGTTTGAAGAATAATAAAGAGGCCATTGGGATGAGAAAGGAGTGAGCAAGTGAAGGTTGAGGATGGCAGAAGATGAAGTCAGGGAGATGATGGGGCCAACATGTAAATCTTCTGGACAGTTTCAAGGCTTGTGACTTTATTGTTCAAGGGAAATTGATAGCTATGTCAGTGTTGTACAAAGGAGGGATAAGACCTGACTCAGCATTTGAAAAACATTAATTTAGCTGCTATGGTGCCACAGAAAAGAAAGTGAAAGCAAAGAAACAAATAAACAAGTAACCACCCCCTAAAGAAAACAAAACAAAAACATGGTGTGGAAAGTATGGCAGTAAAATTTTCCCTAAATAATTGGGTTTTTTGTTTGTTTGTTTGTTTTTTGAGAGAGAACCTCAAGCAATCCCCCTGGGTAGAGTACCATGACATCACAGCTCACAGCAACCTCCAACTCCTGGGCTCAAGCAAGTCTCCTGTAGCTGGGACTCAGCCTCCTAAGTAGCTGGGACCACAGGCGCCTGCTACAATGCCCAACTATTTTTTGGTTGCAGCCATCATTGTTGTTTTGGTGTGCCAGGCTGGATTTGAACCTGCCACCTTAGGTGTATGTGGCTGGTGCCTTAGCCACTTGAGCCACAGGCGCCAAGCCTCCCTAAATAATTGTGATCCATGTAGGTTGGTAACTGGAGCTAGTGAGAAGGGGTGGGTTTGCATATGTATTTTAATGACAATTTGAGTATTAGGTAAGAGACAAGAGAGGCCAAAGATGAATCTACTAGGTTTGGCCTGAACAAGCTGGAAGCAAGGAGTGGTCATCAACTGACTTGGGAAAGACTGAGAAGGATGCATATATTGTAGAATATCAGAAATTCAATTTTGGACATTTAAATTTGAGATATCTGTGAGACTCTCAAGTGGAAAGGCCAAATGAGAAGCTGGAAGTGATACAAGAGTCTAGAATTCAGGAGGGAGGTCTCAGCCGAAGATACAAGTCCAAATACATCACTAGGCACCTACAGTTGTAAGACTGGGTGACATCACCAATGGAAAGAAGAAATGATAGCCAAATACCAAGCTCTGGAACATTCCAACATTAAGAACATGTAAGGAAGAAGAGAAGCTACTGATGAGACTGAGGACAGACTGCTGAGGTAGGGGAAAAAGCATGAGGGGTGTTCTTGAGGCCAAACCAAGAGGTGGAAAATAATCCACTGGGTCAGAAGCAGCTTCTTGGTTACAGTGTATATAGTAAGGTGGAAACCATAGATTATCTTGAAAAATGTGGTTTCAGAGTAGTGTTCGTAGTCAGATGAGAGCCTATATGGAAAAAAAATTTAATGAGGGACTTGGATGAGCATCAGAGAAGGCCAGTACAGGCAAAGCTGTGTGGGGGAACTTTGCTGCAAAAGGAAGTAGAGAAACAGGATGGTAGATGAAAGGGAGGCCGAGCTGAGAGGGGATTTTTAAGAAGGGAGAGTTTACAGCATATCTATGTGCCGATGGAGATGTTCCAGCAGAGGAAACAAATTAAGGATATAAAAGTATAAGTGACTTGCTGACGTTTCTGAGAGGATGAGAGGAAATAAAATCTGGACTACAAGTGAATGAATAATCAGTTTTAGGAAGGTGTGTGGGCAACATATGAAAAATATGACAACAAGCAAGAAGATAGTACAGAGGATACAACTGAGAGACTGGGTTAGAAGACCTGTGGTGGTTCTCTTCTGGTGGCTTGAATTTTCTTGGTAAAATAGAGAACATCAACTGAGAGTGAGCATGAGGTGGGAATATGGAAGATTTGAGGATAAAGAAGAAAGTTATCTAAAATAATGGGAGGGAGAATGATCAGGGAACCATGGAATTGGTTAGCAGCATTAAGGCCTTCTTGAAGGTGGAGTTTGTGGTCATGAATTTAAAATGAAAACTCTAGCATGGTTTTGTGCTTTTCCCTAGCCATGTGGAATTAGAATGATATTAAGAGACATGTTTTAAAACCATAATTCTGATCATTGAATTATTCCTTACAATCCTTCAATGGCTTCTTTGCATGCATGCCTACAGTAAAGCTCAAATGACTTACCAGGGCAATACTCTTCCCAGGCTGGTCTTTTCCTAAATGACTCCATTCCCATGTCTTTACTGCCATCCATCAGGCTTTTGATCAAATACTATGTATCAATTCCCAGAGACAAAGCCTAGATTGATTCTTTCACACTGATCATTTTTTCTCTCTTCATATTGTTTTATGTTATTTATAACATTATCACTATTTTGAAATAAACTTAATTCTTCACATTATTATTATTATTATTAATTCCCTTTCTTTAGGTCAAATATTATGAGTCTGTGGCCTGGGCTTATGTAGTTTTCTGCTGAATCTCCAGTAACACTCACCAGAATGACTGGTGCTCATTAAATAGTGGTTCACTGGTTGATTGTATCTGGACATAAATTAGTGAAATGTCAGGACAATGAAGATAAACAAAGATTCTTAATATTTCTGAGAGAAGGAAATAATATTTCTTACAAAGGAATGAGCATTTTATTGGCTTCAGCCTTCTCGTTTACAAAGCTAGTGGCTAGACAACGTCAAGCAATACCTTTAAGGTTATGGCGGGGGGGTAGGTGGGGAGGTTTCAAACCAGCATTGTAGGAAGTGTTAATCAGTGGTGAGAGTAATATTCAGATGTTACCAGATAGTAGAGGGCTCAGGAAGTTTATCTCTGTTCCACCTTCCTCAGGAAGGTTCTTGAATATATATTGTGACAAAATAATAACAAAATACAAAAAGTAGAAAGAATAGATGCAAGAAACAGTGAGCTTAGCCCAGGAATGCAATGATAAGAAAACTAAACATGATAGCTCTGTAATGGATTGGTATAAACTCAGAGTGATTAGAGAAAAAGTGTCTTTAGAAGAGCATTGTAACAGATTATGGCTTAGTTGATCCCAAATCTTACCAAAAAGCTCTTCTTACACCCAGGAAATTCTAGGAATGACCCTAAGATACAACTCTGGCACAGAAAAAAAAAAGCAAAATTACATTTATTCAATTTTTTTCTTGAAGGTGGAGTTTGTGGTCATGAATTTAAAATGAAAACTCTAGCATGTTTTCTCTCTTTTTTTTTCTTGCAGTTTTTGGCTGGGGCTGGCACCCTACTCCTTTGAGCCACAGGCACTGCCCCAATTTTTTTTTTCCTTGAATAAAAAGACAATGTCTTGCTAGAAGAGAATTTCTTTACTTCTTTATGTGTTCTTTTCCTACCAAGTGGTGAGGCTACCAACTTGTAAGTAAGAGAACCAAGAAGATGTTGAGGCCTGTGTGCTAAGAATTGTGGAGCAGGAAGATGGACAGTTCAGGGACAATAACAGTGTCATTAGACTACTGGACTTGAGCTTGCAGCTCAATGTGTGATACAAAGAGATTCATGTCTGTTTAAGACACTCTTTCATGGTTTTCACTTTTGTTGAGCTGAACCTCTTTCTAACTGATTCAAAATCACACCCACGTTAGTAAATATGGTAACTTCAATAGTGATTCTCTTAGTGATAAGTTAAGGCATTATTTCTTAACAAAATCATGACTGACAAATGTTTTGATAGTTTCATAGTATCTTAGATTTGAGTAGAATTTTTGGTGTGTGAAATTTTAGAGTTGATGCAGCCCTCAGAGATTAGCTAGTGCCCTTTCATGTTAGGTCATTTGAAGAGAGTTATTGTGATTGTAAATATAGGTGTGGGCCGATTATTACCACACCTTGGTCTGAAGGGGTAAGGTTTGGAGTACAGGGCAGACGGCTGTGGGGACAAAGACATTAAATGGGGGCAGTGGCCTTTGGTAGAGGTGTGTGGCCAACCTGTCTCAGCTCCAAAAAGAAGGAATTGTGGAAATAGATCCCCAGCCTTACCATCCTCCTGCCCTTTGATACCTGCCTGTGCCTCCCACTGGCCAAATGAAACTGGAATCCAGAGATCAAGGGGGACTGTGATATTGTCCTTCCAGTTCCTGGAGTGTAGATCAAGGGAAAAGTAAAGAGAGAAGCTCTGAGGGGTGAAGAGAGGGTTTTCAGTACAATTGGTGATACTGATTGAGTCTCATGCCCCCTCTTCCATACCATTTGATTATACTGTGTTTTACTTATATAAACTTATATTAGATTTTACTCACAAAATAGGCTGTGGGAAAAAAGAAATAATGAAAGGAAAGATGATGTCTTCCTCATCTTTTTATGTCTATTGCCCTGCACAGCACTGACATTTCATAAGAACTCAATAAATCCTTGTTGAATGAATTGAGCCACTTTCCCAAAGCTTCTCATTATCATAGTCCAGAAAGCAAAGACATTTTAGTTATAAATAAACTTATTCATTTTTGTTGAGGAAGTAAAAGGAGAATTTAAAAATATTGACTCAGGGTAATAGAGATGTTAAGGTTTTTCTTCCTTGAAATTAATGTTTTCTTCTTTATATGTATATATAGAAAGAGAGAGAATTTCATGGGAAAATTTATTTTTCTTTATTCACTTACAAGACAAATGTTTAAACTACATCCAACGTGCCTGTCACAACCGTTATGGCAGACGGTTCCTGCCACCTTAGAGTTTGAGCCTGTCCTCCACGCCTTACTGCAGTTGTCCTTCCTGTCATCCAGCATGATTTTACTTTATTGTTTGTCATTGTGTGCCTGGGGAAAGCTAATATTTGCCAAAGGAAAACATAATTTGGAAAGCAAATCTTTCTCCCCAAATCTGAAAGTGAATTCCAAAGAGTAAAAGGGCAGTTCTATTTTGTCTGGACATATCTAGATTTTCATCATTGTCATTAATAAAGGTTGACGCTGTGTGTGTGTGTGTACACGCATATGCTCATCCCATCTGTGTGCGTTTCTATGTACATTTCATAATATAAAATTTTAATATAAGCACAACTGTTCAGGGATGAGTCAGAAAATAAGCTTAACCAAACTGAGCACTTTCCCATCTTGGCTTCGCTCTCTAGCTGTGGGATCCATCGCAATCTGCTTCCAACTTCCAAACTTATAGTGGTGAAGAAAATGCTTTTTGCAAGGTTCTACTCCATTGAACCAAACAGAGAAGCGATTCACACACTTGGAGCAGATGACCTCCGAGGTGGGCAGCTGATGGAGCTCTCCATAAATGTCCTCACGGCTGCTCTACAAAAGGCTTGTCTATGGAGTACACCTGGTTAAGGAGATTGCATCCGAGTTTTCAGATTTAAAATTACTCCATAGAGAATTCTCTATAGAGATGTTAGGCTTTGTCCATTTTTCTTGAGCATTCTTGAATGTCAGACACTGACATTTAAATATTATATGCTTTTTCTCATTTAGTAGTCACAGCCCTGAGGTGGCAAGATCACTTGAGTCCAGGAATTCGAGAACAGCCTGGGAACCATAGCAAAACCTTGTGTCTCCCTCCCAATTTTTAAAAGTAAGATAAATAAATACTGTAATCACTAGTGTTCTATGAGGTAGGTATTATTATTGCTCTCCATCAGAGATAAGGAAACTGAAGTTCAGAGAAGTGAAGTAATTTGGCTAAACAGATGCAACAAGTGTTTATGGGAACCAGGAGGAAAATGCAGATTTGATTAGTCCCCCAAATTTGTGATTTTTACTTTATTATATTATTTTACTTTATTATATGATTTCCACAATTGTTAACATTTTACCTTCTTATTCTCCTTCTGTCTCTCTTTTTTAAAACTGACGTCTTTACTTGCAGGTACCAGAAAAGATGAGACTGCCTGGTCAGTGGCCTCATGAATTATATCACATCTCTAAAAATGACACAGAAGATCATTTTTAGTTGCTAGTAATAAGAGAATTATAATAACTTATTAAAAATTACTAATGATTTTGAAGTCTGTCTTACTAACGTAAAATCAACAGGCACTAATGATGCATATTCCAAATGGTTTGCCTTCTAAAAGTTTTTTAAGAAAGCCAGTGATAGAATGGAAAGAGGACTGGAATAAGAACCAGAACTCCTGAATTTGACTAGAATAAGAATTAGGACTCCTGAATTTGAATTCATTGCAGCTACCAAGTAGCTTGACAAATAAATATTCTTCGAATCCTGATTTCCAAAACTTGTGAGGCCATTTTCATCTTCAGCCTAAACTTCTTTGACTTGGGAACAGTATTAGTTCATTTATGGTTTCTCCAAAAGGCCAGTTTGATTTCATGTATGATCTTGGGTGGTATTAAGAATAGAAAAAAAAAAAAAGAAATCAAACTATTGTTAAAGAAAATGTTATTCAATGATATTATTTAAAGTATGGTAAGGAAGAATTACATTTTGCAGGAAGGGAGAGAGATTGGGCCTTACTTTGAATACATCATAGGCAAGTGGTAATTTATTGCCAAGGAACAGGATGTTGGGGGGGGGTGTCAATGGAGGGAAAATTACTACAAGAAGACATCAAAGAAATGGTGGTTTTTTTCTAACCCGAACTAATAGGATTCTTCCTAAAGACAGGCTGAGGTGACCAGATATCAGCTGGGGGTGGTGGAGAATGGGGTACACGGTCAGATAGCAAGGTCAGGAGTGGGGGCAGGGTTCTTCCTGAACTGATTTAGCAAAGTTCTTGCTAAAATCTGATTTTATAAGGAATTAAACAGTTAAGTCTAGGAGAAAGTTCATGAGCTTAACTAAAATTTGTACAAGCAAAGTGTCTCTGTCACTGTGTATGACATTTGTTGAGATTTTTAAAAGGCGGAATGCAATGGATTGGCTGAAATTATGGATTTCATGTTGTTACTGACTCACATCATCTAGAGGCTTACATCTTGAGAAGATTTCAAGTTAGGTAATGGGTGAGGAATGAGTGGTGGAGAGGTGATGCTGCATGTTAATTCCAAAGTTAATCATTTTGAAACAGAGCAATTGCTCACCTACCATATTGCTGGGGATGAATGGAAAAGACTCAGGGCCAGACAGCTGTCAGGGCATCTGAGTTTCTTCCTGGCATTGGTAGGAGAAGAGCACACTGATGTAGGGATGTCATTTGGTTTTCATGCAATCTCCCTTTCAATTAAGTGGAACATGAGGGGTAGAGGATGTGCGTGGGATATGAAAACATGGAGGAGAGGAAATAATTCAGATGCCAGAACCCAGAATAGGAAATATATTCAAATCTTACACTTTGGGAAAGATAAAAATATATTAATACATAAATGTTACTTCTATTCCTGATACTATCATTTCAGTTCATTTTTACACAAACAGAGGAAGCTTCATTTCTGTAATCGTAGCTCAGGATGGTATTTCTGCCTGGTTTAATAAAAGTTTCCTTAAATCATATGACTTAGTGTGATGAATATATTCTGAAATAAAAATGAGTGATTGGATGAAGTCTGAACAGGGCACACCGTGCTCAAGTTTTATCGTCTCACCAGTGGTGTGAATATTGTTGAACCGAAGCCAGGAACATATGGCTTAAAACTCAATAATGCAGGCAATGAGGCAAAATACCCCCGTATCTCTGTGCTGCCTAAAATTAGAAGTTGGATTTCCTATGTCTCCCTGAAGAGAACATATTTCTAATGTCTTTTATGAAATTGATCAAGAAATAGGCCTTAGTTTAGTAATTTTTTTTTACAGACTATTTTGCCGATAGACACTTGCTATATAAAGCAAGCTCACTTGGAGAACACAGAGGTCAACAGGGGTGCGCCCTTCTTCACAGCCGTGCACAATAGATGTGTGTCGGAGCAAAAGCAAACCTTGTAATAAAAAGTTAACAGAAAGAAAAGTTCCTATTTTTTGTGAGTTATTTTAACATCTATTGTCCTATATTAGAAGCATACTGTCTTGTCCTCTTCTGTCACTGGACAAAACATGCAAACGATTTGAGTAGGCAATTCACAGGAAATAAAAGTTTTGTGTCTGATTTATGCTAGGGCCATTGCAAAGCTAAACAAAACTTTGGTACTTCTAAAACTTCAAACTCTCTGTCTCTTTTTCAAAAAGAAAGAATCTTACTTTATAGTGCTCAGAAGTTAAAGTGAGTGAAAAAGTCCTTTTAGTATAAAATAGGGTTTTAAGTTGAATAAAAAAAGCTAGTCTTCATTTGTTGTAATAAAAAATTACTTCGTGAAGGCTATCTCGTAACAGTCTTTCTTTAAAGATACTCACTACCTTTGAGTGCTCTGTTAACTTGACCACTTCCATGTTTACATTTGTCTGTGAACAAAGGAAATAGACAAATAGACTAGAGAGAATTATACAGATGACAGATAAATCTGTGTCAATATTTGCAACCTTACTAGTGCTCCACACTCCCTCTTTCTCTCCCCCTTTTCAACTTGCTGTTTCACTCATCCACACTTACCTTTGATATTTATAGCTCTTCTTTTTCCTTTCCCTCCCGATTCCTTTTTCTTTTTCTCTTTTCTCTTTGGTCTCCATACTTCTCACCTCTCCTTTAAACTCCTCATTCCTTCTTACTTTCCACATATCTTCTGTTCTAAATAGTTATTGTTTTAAAAGATCTCTTAAGTGTTATTTTTTTATTTCATTACCTGTCTAGTCTAGTCAATTCTTCCTCAATTAATTTCTTCACCTTTTCAATTTCCTTTGCTGCCTCTCTTTCTGTCCTTCTGTTTTAAACAGAAGCAGGGAACACGATTCCTTGTACAAGTTAATTGGTGGAAGCCCTCTGCTCTAGTGTAATTGAGGTTTGTAGCTGTCAACACACCCTTTTCCAAACTGTAACATTTCACTAACCTTGTAGAACTTGTCCCATTCTGGCCAATACTCCCACCCACCTACAAGAAAAAGGAAAAAAGCCTGTGAATGTGTCTGAGTGTATTAGGCAATCTGAATTTACTCTTAGACTCATTAAACAAAAGATGGAAACACTTAACTGGGCGGACCTAGTACCTGTTTAAAATAACTACTTTTGGCTGGGTGTGGTGGCTCATACCTGTCATCCTAGCACTCTGAGAGGCCGAAGAGGGAGGATTGTCCAACTTCATGATGTTGAGACCAGCCTGAGCAAGAATGAGTCCCCATCTCTACAAAGAAAATGGAGAAACTAGCAGGATTTTGTGGCAGGATGGTGCCTGTAGTCCCACCTATTCAGGAGGCTGAGGAAAGAGGATCTTTGAGCCCATATCCTGAAACTGTCCCACTGCAAAGCACTTAGAAATGCCAAATAGACTATAACAAATGTCCTTTAAAATGAAGAGCTGGAATGAAAAGAACGAAATGGAAATGTTGAGTAACCAACTATGAAGGGGGAATAGAAAATCTGCTGCACTCAGTCCCCCAGAGCGTTGGTTCCTTGGCCCTACAGGGAGAGGCACAGCTGGCACTCTGTGTCATCATGAGAGGGTAATAGGGCTTCAGACTTCTGCATAAACCCTGTGCTGTTGAAGGGATGAGGTAGAAAATTCTGCAAACCAGTAAAAAGGAGGGAACCTGATAATCTTGTCCCGGAATTTCAGCAAAAACAAAATAAGACAGCAATAACACCACCAACGAAAACTCTGCTCTAAGGTCTGGTGTGGACAAACCTTCCTGTTATGTAAGTTTGGGATCCAAACACATACTACTTGAGTAATCCAGAAAATTCCAATCTGAGAACTTACCTAATAATGACCTCTGTTTTAGGTCCTACTGAAACCTGGCAGCCTTCCTTGACACTCACTCTTGAATGAGTTTGAAGAGTACTCCCACGTGTAGAATGTTTACAGAACCTGACGGGTGTACTGCTCACTGTGCTTCCATTTTGGTGATAATACATGCAAGATGCAATAATTTGTCTTTTGTATTGGAGGAGAAACCCTGGCATGCTCCAGGCCACCAGACTCCTGATTTCACAGCTATGTTAGCAGTGATGGGTTCATTCTCTCTGTTTAACTTACTTGCTCTTTTTATTCCTGGGGTCTAATTCACATCATGTTATTGACATAGTGAATAATAAGATACTCTGCAGAATGTCCAGACTAACCAGGTCCCATTCTCTAATCTTGGAGTAGCTGAGCTGCAGTGGTTGATAATTCAATCTTTTCTTTTACCCTTGTAATTAAATAATTCTTCCAATCTTCAGCTTTTCCTGCTCTCCGTCTATAGGATATGGAAGACTTTTAGATGCTGCCTAGAAGGCCCACTGCCTTTCACACTTTACCTAAATTTGTGATGAATCCAATGTTTCAATACCTGGGATCAGTAAAGCCTCCAAATTCTTAGACCTTGTAATTCCTACCCTGCTGTACCACAGCATCTCAGATGCCCCTGTCCCCAGAGTTCCACTCAGTTCACCAGTGGTTTAGAGGCCTTGCTCTATATAAGTCATCTCAGTTTAATGACCTGCTACAGGAGCCATGTGCTATCATGACTTCTCCTTCCACCAGTGACAGTGTCCTCATTGCCAGCCATTGAGTGACTCAGTTCCAAAATTTCATTTGAGAGTTTGCTTCTGTGCACAACTTCTGGTATTAACCTTATGGTTTTGGTTCCTCATAGAACAGATTGTAAAATGAAAATTCACATGCAGGAAATTTATTGTGGATGTGCAACCAAAAGCAACGCAGATAAAGAAGTGAGTGAAGAAGGCCAAGGCAAAGGGCAGAGTTGCACTGTGATGCGTTTGTAGCAGCCATTCAGAGATGCTGAATTGAGGCAAGGGGGCTGGGCCTTCATATTCTTCCATCCAATTATGTGGGCAGTGGGAGGGATTAACATTTGGCAAAGCAGTTCTCTTTATTAAGAGAAATTCTTTCAAAGCACCCAAGCGTGAGTCCTCATCACTCAACACTTACTGTAGCTGAGGGAATGAGGGCCTCATTTCTGAAAAAAGGATTTGGTTTGTACACTACAGTTTATACTAGCAGGAGAGAAATGAAGGGTAGGTAGAGTATTTAATTTTCTCCTCTCTGTCTCACATACACATTCATCTGGCAAAGACAAGGTTTAATTTGTCTGAAATGTGCATATTTTTATTTATTTAAAAAGTTATATTGTAAAGAAAGAAGTAAAAGGAGGAGGGGGAGATTAAGAAGAAAGATCAGAAGTAGGGAGGAGGAGGAAGAGATGATCTCAGATACAAATTAAAAGGCTCTTTGGCAAACAGGTCTGGCCATGCCAGGTCAAAGGATAGTAGTGCTAAAACCTTACATCTAATTACATCCATCCATACATACGTGCGCATGTTTGATTGCTAACTCATTTGATAATGAAGGTAACACTATAAAATCAAACCTTTTGAAATCACATGAAAACATGTGGCTTGTAAAGGCCAGTGGAGCGAACACAGGACATCCAACATAAACCAGCAGGAAAGCACGTGGAACCACCCCAGCTGCACTTAACATTTATGGTTGTCACAAGACACTCTGCATCTACACAAGGAAACCACAGATTTAAGTGGTGAATAGAAATGTTTCTGATGTTATTTTTTCAGATATGTAATATTTTGTGTTAGTTCCTGGAGCTAACTTTGAAAGGAGTAGATAACTGTGTGGAGTAAACAAAAATATAAACTGTCATCATGCAGGTTTTAAAATACTGTGTATCAGAAATTTTTATGAGACAATAGAGTATTATTGTTTTCATTTGTGAAATCATAATTTTCATGATTCATTTGGCTGTAGAAGTTACCAAATCATAAAACAAACATTAAAAAAACCCCAATATGTTTAAAATGAAAGAGAAAATTCAATGTGTTATATAGAATTGTCAATATCTTAGTGAGTCAGCCAATGCAAAATAGGTACTATCAGAAAATATCCTTGGAAAATAACCTGAAAATCAACAGTATAAGACAAAATCCTTTATTTTTCCTCCCAACCTTTCTAGTAATATTTACTCTCCCTCCAACCTCCTTTCCCTATTATTTTAATTTCTCATTAATTTACTTATTCATTTAGTAATTCTTTATACATTAATGGAGTACTATAGAAGCTGGGATACAGTCAGTAAATAGCACTGTAGATATTTTGATAAAAAACATGATTAATATAGATTTTCAGGGTGAGACTTTATTGAAAACCTTAGTGGAATAAATAGGAGGAGGATAGTGCTGCAAGAAGATCAGGAACTGAAATGAAGCTGCTTTTGTGCCCACAGGGACTTGTTTTCAGTAGGCACCTTCTGTTGCTGTACTGCTGCAAAGAAGCCAGTGGTTGTCTTCTGGCTGTGGTCGGTTTGTGCTTCTCTTCTCCTTTGTTGCCATGTACCTGACACGAATGCATACTAGGTAACTGCTAGAGTTGGAAAAAAAAAATGAAGTTTGGCTTCTGTCTCTCGTAACTTCATGCAAGTGCCTCATGGATAGACTGTGCATTGGAACTTTACTGACAAGAGAGCCTTAAGGGGAAAGTGAAGAAGGGGAAGCATGGTGCCAAGTGCTAACAGGTGGTATGGGGCACATTCACTCCGGATTGTTCAGCATCGGGCATGCTCCTAGCTTAGCATGTTCATTGCAACCATCCTTCTTATTAGAAAAGAATGATCACAGCATCCATAAAGTGAGGTGGTCAAAGCATCCCTCAGTCTCTGTATTAATATCTGAGTCTGTTAAGTCTTTTTCTTTTTAGTCACAGTCTCACTTATGACTATGTTTTATAACCTAAAAACACTAGGACAAATGACAAATTATATGTAAGGAAGAAACGTACGCATACGGAAGAGTTCTGGTTGGAAACAACGCAAGCCGAAAGATAGTGGAGCAGTATCTTTAAAACTCTGAGTGAAAAAAGAAACAGTCAACTCTAAACTCTATATTCAGGGAAGAAAACCGCTCAAAAAAGATAGCAAAATAAAGCCATTTTAAGACATATAAAAGCTAAGAGTATTGATTACCAACAGACCTGAAGAAAAGAAAAGGTAAAGGTGATCCTTCGTTCAGAAGGGAGGGGATATCCGGTGGAACTCTCAATAATTAGAAAGGAATAAAGGCACAGAAATGATAACCACCTGAATAAACATAAACACTTCTTCCATCTTATTATAAATCTCTCCAAATGTAACTGACAGATGTGCTCTTTTGACCAAGATGGGGATAAGACAGAATGTGCTCTCCAATCTGAAATAACCAAAAATGAACAAAATACATGAAACATTGACTGTGACTGTATTGAATCTTAGGCAAAAAAAAAAAAAAAAAAAAGATAATAGATTAACTAAGTAATTTAGGTATTTTCCATACTGCATATGTAGACCTGCTTTTAACACAAAGACTGAATGTAACAAGAAAGGAAAAACATGTCACGCAATACCAGATAAGTAAATAAATTCCTGTGGTGTAGCCATTCTAATAGCTAAAAAAGTATAATTTAAAGCAAGATGAAATACTAGAGATAACAGAAGGATATTTTAAAATACAAAGGGAAGTTTGCTAAGAAGATACTGCAGTTCTAAATTTTTATGCATTCAATGCCATAACTACAAAATATACAACAGATAAGTGACCAAAGTAACAGGATAAACGGACAACTCCAAAACCAGCATAGAAAAATTTAAGACTGCTTTCTTTATAGCCAGTAGAAAAGGCTGACAGAAATACTATAATGACAGAGAAGATATATAAAAAAATTTTCAGCAAAATTGACTTATTAATGAGTATAGCATACATGAGACATTTATTAAAATTGACCATATACTTAGATATAAAGGAAGCCTCCACAAATATCAAAGCATTTGACTTAGTATATTCTGCTTCCCTAGTAGAATTTACTTAGGTATCAGTAATAAAAAAGATAAGTAAAAAATTTATAAATAGTTATATTAAAGAAATCACAATGCAGTTGGGAAATATTTGAACTGGATGATAATGAAGACACAACATTTTAAAACTTTTAATGCCGGCAAAACAGTGAGTAGAATGAGATCTGCATGTATTAGAGAAGAAGAAAGGGGGAAAAAAATCAATGAGCTTGTGTTCCACCTAAAGAAAAAGAAAGGCAAAATAAGATGATAAAAGAAGAAAAAAATGATAAAGATAAAAGTATTCAATTGACAAAATAGAAAAATTCTAACAGTAAATTAACAAAGTCAAAAGTTGGCCCTGTGAAAAGAGGAACAAAATTCATAAACCCTCAGAATAAGCTTTATCAAGATAAAAGAAAAAAAGTTATTACTATTAGGAATTCAAAAGGAACATAGACTCTGCAGAAATTAAAGAGATAAAAAATATATATTCTAAATAGGTATGAGCCAATGGTAGAAAAATTAAATAAAATAGATATTTAAAAAATGCAACTTATACTGAGAGAACAGATCATTTAAATAGTCCAGCAACTATTAACAGAAATGTATCCTTTATTAAAACAAATTTTTAAAAGAAAACAGATATTTTAAAATGCAACTTATACTGAGAGAACAGGTCATTTAAATAGTTCAGCAACTATTAACAAAAATACATTCTTTATTAAAACAATTTTTTAAAAGAAAACAGGCTCAATTACTTCCACAGCGAATTTGGTAAAGCCTTTAAAGAAATGATCACACCTATATTATATAAAATCTTCTAGAGAACTAAGACAGATCTGTGTAACTTGGGTATCAACACTTGACAAGGGGGAGGGTGGGGAGGATCCCGGAGTTGTTGTGCGTTGCTGGGCCAGACCGGGTCTGGGGCGGCTGGGGCTGGGCCGTTAGAGACCCCCCATGGCTATAGGGTACCTTCCCAGGGTGGACCCGTGCGCCCTGCCCGAGCCTCCCAGGCTGTGCCCACCCTGCTGCAGCTCCTGACTCCTGTCTTCAATTAGAGCAACGCAATGGCCATGGAGGCTGAAGAGAGACAGAATGCCTCCGGGAGTTCCCTGAACATCATAAAATGATCCTTTTAGACTGAATGAGCAGTGAGAGCTGAACCGGTTTATTCACATCACCCTGATTGTCAATGGACAATTTAAGACCCACAAGGCTATTTTGGCTGCTTGCAGTAAGTTCTTCTACAAATTCTTTCAGGAATGTACTCAGGAACCTTTGGTGGAGATAGCAGGTGTCAGTGAAATGGCCTTTCATCATTTAACTGAGTTCATATACAGCAAAATTACTGATACAAGGAGAAGAAGCCAGTGATGTGTGGAAAGCAGCAGAGTTTCTACAAATGCTAAAAGCTACCAAAGCCTTTGGAGTCAGGAACAAAGAAAACTCAGCTCCAGGAGTGGAAAATATCACAGGAAAAAGTGAGGTCAAAAAAGGGAAGACTGCAGAAACTTCCAATGTGATAACTGAGTGGTTGCTGTCCACAGAATCAGAACCTGTTGAAATTGAGGTAGAGATTGCTGAAGGCACAATCCAAGTGGAAGACAAAGGCATGGAAACATTAGAGGAAGTGGCTTCTGCCAAGCAGTCTGTAAAGTACATACAGAGCACAGATTCCTCTGGTGAGTCAGCTCTGGCACTGTTGGCAGGTATTACCAGCAAGTATGGTCAAGGGGATAGAAAGGGCAGGTTAAAGAAGAAGATGGCTGTGCACCTGACCCCACAAGGGAACAGGTAGGAGGAACACAAGAAGTCACACTCCACTGAGAGTTTCAAGTGTGAAATATGCAATAAAAGGTAATTTCGGGAGACCATGTGTGAAAACATCACCTAAATGGTTACCACCTTGAAGACGGTGGAAGCAAAGAACTGGGCAAAGAATTCACATATGTCGGTACCGTGAGAAACAGTTTGACCATTTTGGATGTTTTAAAGAGTATCGTCAAAAACATTCAGGTGAGAAACCTTTTGAATGTCCAAATTGTCATGAACCATTTGCTAGAAATAGCACCCTTGAATGTCACCTCACTGCAGCTATGCTGGAGTGGGGTCCAAAAGGGAAGGAAGAAGCTTTCTGGAGGCTGGCCTGTAACTGTGTTTAACCGCTGGACCAGGTCAAAGATCACTTGGTAATGCACACCGGGGATAAACTCAACCATTGTACTTTATGTGACTTGTGGTTCATGCAAGGAAATGAACTGAGGAGGCATCTCAGTGACACAGTATTTCAGGGCGTCTAGTAACTAAAGAAGTTCTTTCGGTAGAAACACAGGTGCAAACTGAATCTGTGACATCAATGACTATTATAGAATAAGTTGGGAAGGTGCAAGTGTTACCATTACTTCAGGTCCAGGTAGATTCAGCACAGGTAACTGTGGGGCAAGTCCACCCAGAGCTGCTCCGGGAGCCAAGTGCATGATTCACATACAAGCGAGCTTCCAGAGCAAGTCCAAGTGAGTTACCCAGAAATGGGTCAAATTCAGGCTGTAGACAGCATGAAGTACGTGCGGAGCAGCTGCATGTTGAATGGGTGAATCAGACGCCAGTGGAAGTACAAACTGAGGTAGGCACAGACTTGGATGACAGGACCCCAGAAATGATGAACCAAGAGGAGAAAGAGCCCAGCCACCCAGAGGCTGCCAGGGAAGATCAGGAAAATGCTGAGGGTTTAGAGACCAGGCCAGCAGTGGATTCCCAAGCTGAAAAGGCAGGGGAGGAGGACAGGACGGCTATGCCAGTTTTAGAATAAAATAACAACTGAATGTATTTTTACATTTACATGTTGGATTTTTGAACTGTTTAAGGGCCAGTGGGACTTTCCTTAAAGCTAACAGAAAAGTGGACCACAGTTGAACTTTACTTCCTGTTGTGCTGATCTGTTTATCAAACTGACTCTCCTTCCCTCAATGCCACAGAGGAGGGCTTTTTCCCATATATGAAGGGGAGCTTTGAGGAGTGTATTTTAGGGTAAATGGATTATATTTTTATCACATAGTTCATACGTATCTATTTTAATTTTTGTAAAGTTTCTCTCTTTTTTCTTTCCCAGGTCATATCCTTCCTCAATTTTTTTCCGTATTGTAAACTCAAACATAAAATCATTAGAGTACAAAAGTGTGTATTGTTAGAAAATTTTCATGTTAGAAAATTGAATATAGGAAACACAAGGCTGCGTGAAGAGAAGTGTGTTGTTACTTTGTAGTTGAATTTTGGCTTCTGACCTTCTTAAGCATAAAGCATCTCTGATCTTTCAAAGTTTGT
The DNA here is from genome assembly GCA_963574585.1 of Otolemur crassicaudatus. Taxonomy (NCBI): domain Eukaryota; kingdom Metazoa; phylum Chordata; class Mammalia; order Primates; family Galagidae; genus Otolemur; species Otolemur crassicaudatus. The sequence continues at coordinate 65,385 of CAUYQS010052336.1, forward strand.
GTTGTAAGGAACAATGTAGATGATCCTATAGCTTTTTATTTTTGCTTACAATGACAACGACCAATTCTTTTTCACTTAAGTTAGGTTGAAAAATTTTATTTAATGGCAGCTGAAGGGCCTTTTTCAATTAGGAAAATTCATTGACATCTGTGGTAAACTTTTATTTTGATGAAAAGTAGCACTAGTATTTTACCAGATAAAAAAGATATGCATATTATTAAACAATTAATGTATATAAAATAAAGTACAGAGGAAAACACATATGTAATTATCAGGCTTTGTTTTGAATGACCGCCCCTCCTTATCGTAACAATCTTGTGCTAATAACTTTTAAAGCCATACAAATAAGAGTGCTAAACTGTGGACTTAAAAGTAGGTGTGTAAATATTTTTAATCAGTATTATTTGGAAAATAAAATATAACAACCACACAAATAGGCCAATGTGCTATTTTCTTTACCTGTTAAAGATTGGGAGATACTTACCTTTTTAAAGTGAACTTTAAAATTATGTGCTTAAAAAAACAAAAACTTGACAAGAGCAGCTAATCAGTGAGAAGTTGCAGATCAGTCTCCTTCCTGAACAAAGATGTAAAAACTGTAAACACAGTATGAGCAAAGAGATTTCAGCAGTGTTAAAGGGCAAACACATCCCATCAAAGTGAAATGTATTTCAAGCACGTCAGAGTGGTTTACCATTTGCAAACAGAAAATCTAATTCATTATGTTAACATAAAAAGGAAGAAAAACTGCATGATCACATTGATAGATTCAGTAGCAGAACTTGATAAATTAAGAAATCATCCATTCAAAAAACCCCCCACAACTCTTCACAAGTATAAAAGGAAGACAAATTTCTTAGCATAATAAAGAATGATCAGAGATATCATATTTTAAAATGAAATGTTGAGATTTCACCCTGAGATTGGGGATGTGTTAAGAATGTGATAAGAATTCACCAGCTCTTTTCAGCATTGTGATGGATATTCTACACAGTGCAAGAAGGCCAGTAAAAGAAGGAAAAAGAATGAGAATCGGGAAGATCAAAAGAACCTAGGCTGTCATGATATTCAGGAAATAGAATTGTGAAATAAAAAATGACAAAGAATCTGCAGACAAATTTTTAAAATCTATAAAGGGGTCTCAGCATAGTCTTAGGATACTAGCTCAATATGTAAAAATCAATTTTATAATCAAAACTAGAGGCAACTAGAAAAATAAATTTCAATATATTATTTTTAATTGTATTAAAAATTACCAAACACAAATAAAGAACTTCTATGTTAAACAATACAAAACTATTGACAAACATTAAAAAGACCAAAAAAAATGAAGTGACATATTATGTTCATGGATTGAAAAACACCATGTGGTGAACATGTTGTGTCAGAAATTTCCATGTAACCAACTTTCCTCACATTTAGTGACTTAAAATAACAATCATTGCTCCTGAGTCATAGTCCTATGGGAAATTCTGATGTAGGTCTTACTTGATTGCTCTTGACTGATCTCAGATATACATTTATGGCCATCTATGATTAACTGGAGTCTGGTTCATCTAGAATAACTTTACTCACATATTAGGCAACAGATGATAGTGATATAGGGACATTTTATAGCATAATCAAGCATGCTATTCTTAGCTTGTTCGTACGGCAGCTTGGCAGGGTCCAAAAGAGAGAAAAGACAATTTCTTGAAGCCTAAAAGGTGGTACTACGCAATGGTATTTCCACTGCATTTTATCTTCTGAAACAAGTCATCAAGCGAGCTCAGATTCAAGCATTAAAAAATAGAATTTATATTTGATAGAATGAATTGTACAATTTCATTGCAATAACAACAAAAAAAAATCACTATACTTGTAAGAAAGGATGAAAAAAATGAGGGCCTTTTTTTCTTAATGTAAGAAATATAAGTTTACTCCCAATCTATTTATAGCTTCAATGCATAAAAATAAATGTCCTATTTTTTTCTTTGTGGATATTAACAAACTGATTTTTTTTAATTGTATGGGATTCATTGAGGGCACAAAGAATTAGGTTACACTGATTGTAGTTGTTAAGTAAAGCCCCTCTTGTGATTGTGTCCCACACAATCACAGAGATGTGCCATACACTCTTCCCCCTCTCTCTCTTCCCCTCTCCCTGCTCCCTCGTTCCACTACTCCCCCTTGCATTAGCTTATCTATGGTCTTTATATTAGAATTGAGTACATTGGATTCTTGCTTCTCCATTCTTGTGAAGCTTTACTAAGAATAATGTGTTCCACCTCCATCCAGGTTAATAAAAAAGATGTAAAGTCTCCATCTTTTTTAATGGCTGAATAGTATTCCACAGTGTATATATACCACAGCTTGTTAATCCATTCCTGGGTTGGTGGGCATTTAAGTTTTTTCCACGTTTTGGCTATTGTAAATTGAGCTGCAATAAACAGTCTAGTGCAAATGTCCTTATGATAAAAGGATTTTTTTCTTCTAGGTAGATGCTTAGTAATAGGATTGCAGGATCAAATGGGAGGTCTAATTTGAGTTCTTTCAGGATTCTCCATTCTTTGTTCCAAAAAGTTTACATTAGTTTCCAGTCCCACCAACAGTGTAAAAGTCTTCTCTTCTCTCCATATCTGTACCAGCGTCTGCACTTTGAGACTTTGTAATGTGGGCTATTTCCATTGGAGTAAGGTAATATCTCAGGGTGGTTTTGATTTGCATTTCTCTGATGATCAGGGACAATAAGCATTTTTTCAAATGTTTGTTAGCCATTTGTCTGTCTTCGTCAGAGAAACTTATGCCCATATCACTTGCCCAGAGGTAGATGGGATTGTTCACTCTCTTTCTGTTGATTAACTTGAGTTCTCTGTAGATTCTAATTATCAGCCCTTTGTCAGATTGATACCCTGCAAATATCTTTTCCCATTCTGAAGGTTGTCTCTTTGCTTTACTTGCTGTGTACTTAGTTGTGCAGAAGCTTTTCAGCTTAATTAAGTTCCATTTGTTAATTTTTGTTGTTGTTGCAATGGCTGCTACAGTCTTGGTCATAAAATCAGGAAATACAGTAATGTCTCAGGATATAAAATCAGTGTCTGCAAATTAGTAGCCTTGGTATACACCAATAACAACCAAGTTGAGAAGCAAATCCAAGACACAATTCCCTCCATAGTAGCTTCAAGAAAATGAAATACTTAGGAATATACCTAACAAAAGAGGTAAAAGATCTTTTCAAAGAGAATTAGGAAAACCTAAGAGAAGAAATTGCAGAGCACCCTATCAAATGGAAGAACATGCCATGCTCTTGACTGGGAAGAATCAACATTGTCAAAATGTGTATTCTACCCAAAGCAATCTACACATTCATTGTAATCCCTATTAAAATGTCAACATCATATTTTGAAGAACTGGAAAAAATAATATTCCTTTTTGTATGGAACCAAAACCAACCAACAATAACAACAAAAAAAAACACGTATAGCTAAGGCTATTCTTAGTAATAAAAACAAAGTCAGAGGCATCACCCTACCAGACATCAGGCTATATTACAAATCTGCAGTAATCAAACAGCATGGTATCAACACAAAAATAGAATAGAAAACTAAAAAGATGAAACCAGTATTGACTTGCCATCTGATCTTTGATAAACCAAAAGAAAAAAGAAAGGAAATAAAAAGCATATAGTGGGGAGAAGAATCCCTATTCAACAAATGGTGCTGGAAGAACTGGATAGCCACATGTAAAAGATTGAAACTTGTGACTTAAGATGGATAAAAGACTTAAATCTAAGACACAAAATGATAAAAATCTTAGAAAAAGTGTGGAGAAAATGCTTGATGACGTTGGACTGGGGAAAGATTTTATGACAAACTGATTTTAAGATTCCATATGAAATACAAAGGTCCAAAAATAACCAAGGTAATTTTAAGAAGAGGAACCAAGTTGGAGGACTATCCTAACAAATTAGGGGACCTATTCTAAAGTTATAGTAATTAAGATAGCGTGTTATTGGCACAAAGACAGCATCATCTCATTTCTAACAAAATCATTGCATCACTTGAATATTATTACGAAAATTATGAACACCAACCCTTCTTTACACTACACACACACCACTACACAAATTAAATGATCAGAATTCAGGAATAATTGGAAAAGGTAAACAATACAGGTTTTTGGAAAAGACATTGAAAACCATCTTTATACTTTAGGAGTATCAAGTATTTTTTTTTACACATGGTAACCATCACTGAAAAATAAGAATCTAGACTATTTTAAGATTACAAATTTCTATTCCTCAAATACACCATTAAGATATGAAAATGTAAGTCACAAGGAAGGCAAAGAACTGCTGCACCTCAATCATAGCAAACAACCAAAGAAGATTATTTAAAGACATGAAAAGAGAGTTCACAAAAAAAGTAAATCCCCAAATGGTTGACGGATATAAAAAAGGTACCCCAAACATGATTAGGTAACAGGGAAGGGCAAATTAAAACCACAACAGGATATACAAATACCAGAATGCATAAGACAAAAAAGAGAGTGCTACATTTTGGGGAGGATGTGAAATATCCAAATTATTTTATAATGACAAATGGTAGCAATAAACTGTATAATCACTTTAGAAAACAGTTTATTGATACATATTAAAGAATTCTACTCCCAATATTCCACTCCAAATATTTTTCCAACAATAATACCTACATATAATCACAGAAACGCATGTGTGAGAGTATAACAGCTTTATGTGTAACAGTTCCAAACGGACATGTAAGTATGGACAAACTACAGTTTTATCTGCAACATGGATGAAACTCACAAACATAATGCTGAGGTAAGGAAGCCAGATGCAAAAGAGTAAATACCCTGTGATTTCATTTACATACAGTTTAATAAAAGGCAGAATTAAACTATAATGCCATCAAAATAGTGTCTGTCTTTGGGGAACCATGACATGAGAAATATTCCGTGTTGATGGTAACATTCTGGTTATTGACCTGGGCTAGAGTTCTGGGGAAAGACAAGGAAAAAAACAACCAATAATACTTACTAATACCTACAATATTTAAAAATAGATAGTAAAATACCATGGAATTTGAAATATATTTTAGAGTTAATTTCTCAGATATGTTTTTATAAACTAATAACATTTTATATTATAATTGTGTGTTTTATGTGCTATGTTCATCTTAGCCTTTGCTGCATTCACTGATCATTCAATAATACCACATGCTTGTTTGATCTTTAGTGTTAGCTTAATATCCAGACTGTATCTCTGTTGGATTTGGCATTACTATTTTGGGGAATTATTTCAAAATAAACTTCATTAGACATTAAGTCGTAATTCCCAATAGCAAAAGTGCATTTTTTTTAATCAATTCACTTCACAATTTAATGGAAAAGTTTTGAATTTTGTTTTTTTTCTAAGAAGATAGGCAGATGGATTTGTGTCAAGACTCATTCTTGTGTTGAAATATAAAGACTTAAATCCTCAAAACAAGAAGTCTCAGAGCACCTGGCCCAAGGATATGGTCTCTTCCAGCTCACCAAATGAGCAATACATTCAGAGGGGCTTAGAGGAATGCTGGAAAAGTGATGGCTATATTCTATGTCTGGTGGATATAAGGGTGACTCAGTAATTCTTTTTTTATTAAATGATAGCTGTGTACATTAATGCAATCATGGCGTACAGTGTGGTATTTGCCTATACAACTTGAAATATTTTCATCAATCTGATTAACATAACCTTCATGTCATTTTCTTAGTTATTATGTTAAGACATTTATATTCAACTTTTAGCAAGATTCATTTGTACCCTTGTAAGATAAACCAGCTCAAAGGAGTAGGGCACCAGCCCCATATACCAGAGGTGGTGGGTTCAAATCCAGCCCTGGCCAAAAACGGCAAAAAAAAAAAAAAAAAAAAAAAGTATTTGGTGACTCAGCAATTTGGAGATTAGTTGCATCAAACAGAGGAATATTTATAGTTTTATTTTATTATGAATTTGTCCTTAAGGGTTAGGAGCCATTTGGATTTGAGCAGGGCTGGTTTTAAAGGGATTTGGCAGAAGCAATCAGCACTCTGATGAGCAATTGTTATTGTTAACCATTTTCTATTTGAGACTACCTCCTTTGATTTTCATGATTTAATTTTTCATTTTCCCCCTCTCCTACTCTCATCAGCTATTCATTCTAGATCCCATTCAAAGACTATCTTTACATGTTCTGTCTTTATGGGTCAAAGTCTTAATTTCAAAAGGTCTCATTTTCATGTCTCTGAAATTTTCATTATAAATATAATTCTTGCAATTACTTACAGAAAACCCCATTGGAACATTTTCTTTACATTTTGATGATTCTAAAATCTACTCAGGAAGCCTGCTGAAGGGAACCTATATTTCCAGTGGCCTAACAAATACATCAATTTGGAAGGCCCACAGGCACCTTGAATCAATCACATTGAAAAATGAATCATTTCCTTCCACTAGACTCCTTTTGTATCATCTGTCTTAGTGAATGGTGCAACTCTGGCCTTGCGTTCTTTCTTCTCACATACCTTTCTCAGTGAACACCATCAGTTCAGTTATTGCGCTCTGCAATTTCTAGCTTTTATTACCTTTCATATCTATCATTTGTTCCCTCTGCATGTGTTCAGGTTGTCACCAGATTTTTGCCTGGCTTTAAAATCTCTGTTTACTAGTTGCTCCCCTAAGACCTGGTAGAATCTTTCTTCCACTCAGTTCCATTGTACAAGGAATATGAAAGTGGGAGAGAACATTCAAGGCTGAGTAGGTAGGAAAAACCAAACTGAGGTGAATAGTCAACAGGGTGAGTGGGAGCATTTTGCAGACAGAAAACCCCTTGGCCAGCAACGATTCTTTGGAGGACAGATAGAAACAGAATAGTGCCTCAGAAGAGGAGATGGGTGTTAGGTCATCTCATCAATGTCTGCACATGGTTTGTTCTCTGAACAGAGATGGTGGTTATGGACATGGGCTAATTAACTGAAGTGATAAGACTGAGTCCTGTAGCTGAGCAAACAGTTAAGAGCATAGCCAAGAACTGCAATATTAGGACCCAATGATTACTGATCAGAGTCACAAACAAATCTAAGTGATTGTAAGTGCAAGAATAAGAATGGTCTTGGGTATAAGCTAAGATGCAAATCCTTTAGATGAGCTCTCAGCCAGATCTCTTAAGTGGCCAGAATGAGGATTAGGGCATAGAATTGTCACAGAGGTGAATTTCTGTGCACTCTGAGAATCTCTTTTAGTTGGCAAAAAATTGGGCTGTCCTGTGAATGAGTGAGTTCCCAGTGATTGAGATGATTCAAATGAAGACTCAGAGTGCTGTGAAGCCTTGGATAGGCCATTTCCACACCGTGTAGATGAGGAGAGTGGATAGTTTCTAAGCTCCTTACTCTTAAAAAAATACTTTTATTTTTATTTACTTATTTAATATTTCCTAATACGATGGAGGTAAAATGGTTTAAATGATCAACGCCCATGTGCACCCTTGAGAATAAAAAGCAATGGAAAGCAAGCCGGTGGGAGAGGGCGGTGTGTGTGTGAATTCATACCTACCAGGTACGATGCACACTATCTGGGGGGGGGGCACACTTATAACTTTGACTCAAATTGTTCAAAAGCTGATCATGTAATCCTGTGTAACTCTTAAACATAAGTTTTTATTTTATCTCTCAATTTGGGAGTTATGACTTGGTTCCAACAGGGTGATATGAAATTTTCACATTCTCCCTCCAGATAGTGGATATTAATTTGTAGAAATCCTCCTTGTATGATATTCTGTATCCTCAAAAAATGGAGTTTCATGCTCAACCAATGCTGGATTTGTTTGTTTGTTTTCAGTTTGCCATCCCCTGCCTCCTCCTGAAGGAATTGAGTTGCCAAATAACTCAGCCAGCTAATTCAATCAGACCTCTGGTTTGACTGTGTCTTTTAGTTGAACATGAAAAATGAAAGCAGACGGAAGTGCAGGGTCCAGCTTGAAAGTCAGCTTTGCAAACAGAAATGCCTAAAAACCGACTGGCCCTTCCTGGAGAGACCAGAGCCAGGCAGCAGTGACGGATCTGACTCCGGAAGTTTCTAGCTGAGAAAGCTGTACTTCTTAGATGTGTTGTCAAATGGAACATTTGGAAGTGGTAAATCACTGAAGGAGACAGTGTGCTTGGCAGCCACATCCTTGCCTGGATTGCTGGCAATACAAGCTGTGGCTTCTTAGTCTCATGCAGTTCTGATGGGGACATGTGAGCCATCAGTGACTGATCATTTTGGGAAAACCTGACAGAAAACAGAAAATTTTCCGTACTTTCTGTTGCTATAATGAAGTGAGCAGAAGCTGAATGAAATAAAGTTGTCTCATTTATTATTCAGATGACTCACATGCTTTCTGACTCATGCCAGTAAAATCACTCTGCCACTGGCAGAAATATGCCAGAGCCTAAGAAAAATGGTGCTCTGTGCACACCCCCCATGCCCACCCCAGGGACCTGGGGTATCAGGATGCTCCTCAGATTTGTCCTTCTGCCTTGGAGCTGGGGCAGTCAGTCATTTAGTTGCAAGATGACTTCTCTAGTTGTGTATTAGACATACCCTTTGGGATAGGATGCTGTTAATCAACCCTGTCTGTGACGTCATGAGACTAATAGCTCCTGCATATAATATATATAATAGCTTTGTCATTCCCACAGTGTAAGATGCTTCTGTTCTTTCATCCATCAGGTGAAACAAAGATGCGGTGGAAATCTGTACTCTCAGAACAGATGCCTCTGTAATTGTGCCATTGGAAAGAATGTGCTCCATGCTCTGCGTTCTGTCTCTTTCCCATCTGTTTTCTGTCTGGTTCTGTATGAGCAGCAGCCATCTTTCCCCCTTGGCTCAGTTTTGAAACTCAGTGTGATGGGGAGCAGCTGAGAGTTTGAAGAGAAGCAGAATGTAGTTGTGTGATGTCATTGTAATACTTTGCCTGTTAGATGATGCTCAGAGAATCTGTCATATCAGTCAGGACGAAAATTTGTTTGGATTGTCTTTTCAGAAGACGTGTAAGTGAACGGTTTTTAAGTTCATACTAAAATATGAAGCCAGTTGTGATTAGTATTTAAAGACAAATGTCGACTTTTTAGAGAAATACATTTGGTTCATATCTATTTAGATTTGCTACTTATCAAGAACAGGTTTTCACTTTTTCTATCAGTTTTAGCAATTTTTTCTGCGTAAATAATAAAAGAAAACCTAGATCTTCAAGTGCTTTTCCTTTCTTCCATTTATCCAACTTCTGTGTGAATGTGGAGACGTAGGCACAGGAAAATGAAGTGAATTATCTAAGATCAGAGGAAAAAAATGACATTCTGATACGTGGGCCTCAGCACCTCTATTCTGGTAACAAGCAGTGAATTCTGGGCAGCATTTTATTTTCACATATGGTATTTATATGATATTTATTTTTAGGAAATGGTTATTTATTTAGAAAAATATGCTGGTTCTTTCTTGATGGGTTTTACATTCTCTTTTTGAAAAATCAAAATCATTTCTGCATAACAATTTCCAGTGGCCAAACATTTCTCTCTCCCATTCAACATCCTTTCTTTTCTCTATTACATTTTTATCTTTACTGGTGGGCACCTGGCACATGGCTTCTTAAAGGAAAGGGGGAGCAGAAGACCTGTGTTTATGCAGATGTTGGTTCTCTTACAGAATAAAATTGTATGTAAATTTGAGCTAAAAATTTAGGGAAAATTCTAAGACAACTTAACAAACATACATTGGTCAATAAGGTAAGTCGGATGTATCTAATTATCGACCTATCTCTGAACCAGTAAAATTGTTCCTTACTTGAAGTTTTAAAAATATATCAGACTTTATTTGTGTATATTTCCTCCATGAAATAAGATTTCCCTATAAATTAATTACAGTCAATGTCAGATAATATATTATTTCCCTGTTTTATAATGCATATTTGCATGGTGGCACTTCCGGGATGTCACATAATCAAAACTCGTTTGGATATGTTTAGCTTTCAATACAGCATTCTTTCTCCCTGCCATGAGCATTGCCATGCTGAAGAGTGAGCATCCCACAGGACATTTATTAGGAAACCTGGACTAATGTTTTCTTCCAATAGGTAACATAGAACTATATCTAAAAATCATTATTAAAATGCAAAGTATGGAGGTTTGGGCAAAACGTCCATTTTATTTTTTATGTTACATAAGATTATTTATTTGAATAAACAATTGCTAGCTTTCAAAATAAAAAAGAAACTGAACTTTAACTTCTTAAGGATAGGAACTAAATATTTATTTTTATATTCTTATCTCTCATCAGTAGCACAGACAAAACCCAACCTCTGTTGGGCTCAATCTTCGTTGAGTTAGTAGCAGGAAATAAAAAGATACCTGAGGATTCTAGATCACCTTGTACTCAAGCATAGTCACTCAAATGCTAACAAGACAATTAAAATGCTTGGAACCATGCAAAATGATAAATTTTATTTAAACAACCCATTCTTTTGTTGATGAAATAACTTTAGTCACTAGAACAGTCTTATGGAGAGTGAATACCTTATATTTATATTTTTTCTAGGAAAAACCAGAAAATTCAGAACTATTGAGTAATTATTATAGTTGTACCCTAAGGAATTGACTGGCTTTTTCTTTCTCACTTTTTTCTTTATGAAAAACATGACTGTAATCTAAGAGATAATAAAAATATGAATTAAACCTGTATTTTTTTCCTGGTACTTTCAATGCAAGTCATAGAGTCCTTGAAACGTTTATCACTCCCGTGGAAATAAGTATACAATGTTTTTCAGTAGTTTCTGTTTTGTTTTCATTTTTGTTTCAAAGCTATTGGAAGTACTATGTGATTATGGCATATGTGGATGTGTAGTCTGGCAAAACAGGAACACAAAGTGACTTTAGGCAATGTAGTGGTAATTGGGGGTTAATGATGATGTGCCGTCTATAGCAATCCAGTACCATTTATTCCAAATCACTCTGTTTTCCATTTGATACCTTAAGACCATTGCCTATTTTGTTATATGTTTTACTTTGGGGGAATAGAGTCATTATCCAGACAAGCATGGAGAGGGGCGCTGGGTAGACCAGTGAATAGTGATATTGAATCCATGTAGAGTTATGCTCTGTCAACACACTCGTTAGATTTGTAGGTCCTGCCTATGCACGTATCTGACATTCATCTGGTGGAAATATCACTATGCCTGAATACCAAGGAGAGAGGCGAGAGCCCCAGGCTGATAGAAACTATTAACTATATACTATATAATAGATCAGTGTGCTGTAGAGGCCAGAGAAAAATTTTGACCGTCTGGATCTAGGTATTTATTTGATCTCATTGAATTATTTGCTCTCCTATATTGCACCTTTTATTATTTTTCTGGTGATAGTTATTTAACTACAGCATCTAACTTTTTTTTTCTTGATTAAGCCTTCTGGATGGTTGCATTTTATTCCTACAGTATTTTATTTTTCTTGGTAAAACTTTTATTAGTCATCTAGCATCGGGAATTCTGTATCTTTCTTAAAATGTAATTGAAAGAGAATTAACATTGTCCTTCATAGCCTCCCCTGTCATTACTTCATTCAATACATATATTAAGTGACTTTGCTCTTACAATATGAAAAGTAAAAAGAATAATGAAAGACCTACATTCAACTTAGCCTAAAATTTCAATGCTTTAGTGATTATGCTAGATGGACAAAATCAGTAAAGAATTTAGTGAGTATGTATTGAATACCATGCTGTGCTGAGCTCTAAGTACCTATATATACCAGGTGATGAACATGCTGTGAGAACAGGTAGGTAGGATTACTTTATTTTGGGGATTTATTGTCTATTTGCAGTACATAAAGAGATATATGGGGAGATAACTAGCTATGCATTATTTATACTTCCTATGAAAAGGTGGTGGATGAAGTAAGGATGTGTCGGATACATAGGCTTTGAATTGGGAAAAATCTATCATCCACCTGCCTATTTTTGTGCAAGTCTGGGTCTCAGAGAGGACTAGTCTAGATTGAAGATATGAGCATGGAAGTCAGTCTACATCGATGGGGCTAGAAGCAACCTGAATCAGAAAGTTTTAACAGAGAATAGTGAGTGGGCTTAGGAGTTCCCCACCTGTGGGATTTTGGTAAAGGAGGAGAAGCCAATAAAGGAAATTGAGAACGAGGGACCAGAGGACAGGTGGACAGGCAGGGAGGGCAGTGACACTGAATCTTAGACCAGAGAATGTTTCAAGGAGAGATAAGTGACCACCTGTGCCAAACGCTGCTACATAGTGAAATCATGTGCAAATGTGTTCCTCAATTTAGCAACATGAAGATGTTGATGACCTGGACAAGAACCACTTCCACAGAGTGGCGGGGATGCAGCCCCGGAAAGCACATGGTGAAAAGTGAAGGCAAGATGGGAGGAGGCAGAGAGTGCACAAAATTCTTGTGTTTTTGTTTGTTTGTTCATTTGCTTTTTAAACTAAAGGGAACAGAGAAATGAGATGGAAGCTAATATGGAATGTGGGGGCCAAGAGAGGTTTATTTGTGGTTAATGAAAACTTCTGATATTCAAGGAGTAGGGCACCGGTCCCATATACTGGAGGTGGCAGGTTCAAACCTGGCCCTGGCCAAAAAAAGAAATTAAAATAAAAATTTTAAAACATTATTGATTATTTCATAGGAACAGAGAATTCAAAAAATAGATGGAATTCAGCTGTCATTGACTACAGGAAATTACTTGCACTCCATCATCTACTTTCTTAGTTCTCTACTAGATTATAGATGTATTGACTAGAACGATCCAGTGAACAACTAGTGTGAAATAAATGTTCCTATTATACACAGATGTCAGTGTCCAGAATAATCATGGGGAGCAGAACATATTCTCTGTCTGAATGTGACCTTGGTGAATGGCAAAGTTTTGAACAAAACTACAATGTTGATTCAATAACCATAGCCACAACAGGGATGGAAAACTTGTGCCACACTACCTCCAGCTTGGCCTTCTCATCTGCTGAATTTATAGTGATGCTTCTGGATCCCTGACACCACTGCTACCTCTGCTTTCTCAAGTCTTTCTGGAGTTGTGTTGTTAAAGCCAGAGGCCAACTTGAGTAGAAAATTAGCCACTGTGTTCAAGGTCAGTCTGAGTGGCCTGTGATGTGACCCATGGCCTTCCTTTCTGTGTGGTGTCAGCCAAGACCAATAGCACTACCGATGGCTCCTGCCGGTGGCCCCAGACTGAGATACCTGGGCCCTTCTATAGAGGAAGTGACACCTGGTGCACCTGCTCTGATATTCTGCATGCTGTATTGCCTTTACTGATGAACATGGGAACACAGAGTTTTGGGATAAAACCTTTTAAAGATTTTTCTTGACCTTCAAAACTGTCTCTATATTCAGAACTTTTAGGGAGATTTTTGCTTTTTTTTCTCTTTGATCATCAGTGTTTTGAAAGCTTCTGCTGGGGCTAGAAGGGATTAAAGCGAGGCAAAAACATCAGAGGGCTCCAAGAACTGCCAAAGGCAGAGAGTCCTCTTGTGGGTGGAGTCTTACTCAACAATTAGAAGGTTTGGATGAGTGTTCAGGGGACATATAATCTAACATATTTTTGATAGGTGAGAAGGCTGTTCTTCATCTTGGCAAGAATATTGGGTTCAGGGACCAACTCATCTGTATGCTCAAAAGACAAGAGGGAACATCTTCTTGTTGATGAATGAAATATTGTCTCCTCAGTCAGGGGCACCCCGGGATTGCAGTGGGCAGAAATTACTACCTGACTTGAGCTGAAAAGTGCCTACCCATTCCCACATGGCCTCTTCCAAATCTCTTGGCCTAATTTCATCTATAAGGCAGTCCAAGAAGAGAGGCAAAACTTGCTATGTAGCAAATTCTTTAATGTAAAATTGCGGTGGATGTCAGATTTTTTATTTCTGAACTCCAGGAAATTGTCAAATGGTGCATTTGGAAATGACAGACATCTAATCAACATGTTTACTGTTGTTTTAGGATTTGCTGATGGTTAATATAATGGAGCCTCTCCTGTTGTATAAAGGTCAGTCTGTCAAGTAATTCTTATCTGGAGAGTCTCATTTACTGACATGTGGGTGTTTGAGAAAGAGCAAGGTAGTAGGATGGTTTCAGGCAGATGCATTTATCTGTGTGCATCTGATGTGGAATTGGGAATGAAACTCAGAAAGCATCAGCACCATTCCTTGTATTTTTCTTTTCTACCACCGTGTTTTATAAGCTTAACCTATAGAAAAAGAAAACAAGTGAGTGTAATTAAATGGTCTCATTTAGAAATGAGAGACTTCTAAAATTGACTATTAAGTTTATCTTGATGAAAAAATTCCAAGCTTTTGGAATTTGTTAATTTGTGTGTGTGTGTGTGTGTGTTGTGTGTCTGAGTTTAAGGAGAAATAAAAGCTGTTTTTACTCTGTAATATCCCTTCACAGACATAAGTTAGACGTGAAAATAATATTGTCTGGTATTATTTTTAAATTGTTGTAAGTGATAAAGTGATTTGGTCAAAAGTAGGCAGTACTCATTATATCAGGGTTTGTTTGTTTGTTTGTTTTTGCTTTTTGTTTTCTTAAGAGGAGGATGAGAAATTATGAAATCAATGTGTCTTAATCTAATAGAAATCTAATTCTCATCATTCTGAAGGCTGGGACAGTCCCAGATCAAGGCCCCGGCATTTGGTCTGGAGAGAGACTTTTTCCTGGATCTTCATGTGGCAGAAAGCTGAAGGGCTAACACGCTCAACACTGAATGAAGCCCCTTTTATAAGGGGCTTTATCCCATTTAGTAGGAAGGAGCCCTCAGGGTCTAATTACCTCTTAAAAGCCCCCACCTCTTAATACCATCAAATTAGCACCATCTGAATTTTAGAGAAGACACACTCAAACCATAGCACAACCCTACCCTTTAAGCTGGTCTATCACACCTATGCACAGACCTGTTAACTTCTAAGAGTCATTCAAGCCTGCATGACAGTTTTTTCTTAGCCAGCACCTTAGACCTCCCTCACTTATCTTGGACTTGCCTCCTCTGACCATATTTCTGAATAATTCAAATCTTCATTTTCTGTCCTAATGTTGCCTCTTAGATCCTTCTTTAGACTATGAACTCCATCGTTCTTGTTTTAAACACTAATCCTAAGACAAGTGAATGCTCTGAATTTATTTTTATATTTAAGATTTAAACACAAAAATGTTTAAAGTTTAAGGTTAATGTTTAGAGTTTAATGTTAAATTTATCCCTCCATAGCATCTGGTCCTCAGTTTTATTTGGTAAATGGTGGCTTGACTCTTTGGCTCTTCCCATGTGCTCCATTGGGTAGGTTTGGGTAGGATTACACTTGTTTTAAGTCCTCTGAATTCAACCTCTGACTCAAATACAGCCCTGGTGCCTACAGACTGCAGAATTGTTTATCAGTGTCACCTCAGCACTTCAGTATGATAGGTTAAATCCTTTTGTGAATAACCCTAAGTATAGCTTCACTGTGCATTCACTGAAGTTTGCTAGTGAACTAGTAACTATTGTCCTGAACTAGCTACTATGGTCAGGTATTTATATCCTCAAAAATGACCAAAAGCTAATTGGAAGATCAACTTCAACCCCATTACCCACATAAAATTATTTAGAGTTATTTACTTTTTTCCCATTGGTAAGTTAAAAGTATTCATTGATGAGAATGGTCATGATGAGAGTCAACTTTTTGACCTGCATTTCTTAAAGTGCTCTTATTTCAGTGGATCAATGAAATCAAAAGTATCTTCACAATAATCCTAAAATGTTATTTGTCCCCTCTTTCTCTAACTTTATCATGTGCACACAGCAGAATCAACTTGGAATCTGAAGTTGCTTTCTGCTCTCACTAGACCACATTTTCCAGAGCTGCATCGTGTGTGATAGGCATTGCTCCGACAGTTAATGGGACTTGTGCTTGTGTATTCTTGTGTTTTAAACTCATCACAGTTTAAATTTTTTAATATACTTAATATCTATAGATACAAATTGCATAAAATAAAAGAATTTTGGGGTCCTCAATAATTTTCAAAAATATAAAAGAATGCTGAGACCAAAAGGTTTGAGAACTTCTGATTTAGTTATAGAAAAACATATTTACT
Organism: Otolemur crassicaudatus; assembly: GCA_963574585.1. Lineage (NCBI taxonomy): Eukaryota > Metazoa > Chordata > Mammalia > Primates > Galagidae > Otolemur > Otolemur crassicaudatus. Next base: position 81,537 of record CAUYQS010052336.1, read on the forward strand.
ACTCGTATTGATAGAACCCTCAAGATAATTTATTTCTCAGTGTCTCCTCCCTCAGCTTTTGATTATTATTTAAACCAATGAAAACCTATGCCATTACTTACCCTTCAAAGAACAATAAAAATTCTAAATGAACTTAAGTTAGATCAACTCTATGGTATTTTTCAAATATATACACAACTTAAAATGATTAGATTTAGCCTCAAATGTTTGACTACTCAACCATTGACCATCTGAATCTCCTCTCTGCAAAATGGAGGTTATGACTCATGTGGCTATGAAATGTACATGGGGTACCTCATTTGAAGCTTTTAGAACCCAGCTCAGCATATGGTAGCACTCAAAAAAAAAAAAAAAATTAGCAATCAGCTGTGACCATTATTTCTTCTACCCATTGACTACAATATAATGAGAGCTTAAATTTAGAATTGGGGTCAAAATTTCATCTGCAATTCACTCATATTGCTGAAAACAATATGATATCCTTTTTAAGGCTGAATAGTATTTATTGTGTATATATAAGTTCAGACAATTAAGCTTGTGAAGTCAACCTAGAGAAAGTGCTACATTACCTCATTGCTGAGCATCACTATGGTCACTTTCCAAGTTCTCCCCTCAGGAAGCTCTGCACCAATGCCAGTGCCTAGTCCTCCCTTCAAAGCACTTTTTCTAGGATCAATTCATGAACTTAATTGTCTGACCTCATACAACAATAGCTTTGATGGCCATTCCAGAAAAAGAGTTCCTAAATTGCATTAAAGGGTGGACTAGGAGCTGGTGTCAATGTTCCTAGTCCACCTGATACTCCTCAGTATCAGGGAGTACTTTGAAAATGACCGTGGTGATGTTCTGCCATGAGTTGTGTGGCATTTTTTCTAAGATGAGTTCATGGACTTAATTGTTGGACCTTGTATATTATATTTTCCATATACATTCATCTGTTAATGGACACAGGTTGATTCATTATTTTGGAAATAACAATGAAATCCCAAGAGGAAGATTAATTACATATATTATACACACATATCACACACATATATTTTTCTTGTGTACCAATGTGGAGAATACTTTTTATTCATTAATGGTTAGAATAATATTTTGGATTGTGTAATTGCTCACTTGTTCTTTAGTAGGATTAATTGGGGATGGCAGAGAACAGAATGGAGATAATATTCAAAAGAGAAGAGTTAGAAGTGGTAAACACTTGGTGTCTGATTAGAATAGGGACAGAAGAACCTGACCTAAACTAACTAGGTTACTCACCAATTCACTGTTCTAACGCTAGAAAAACGAGTAGAGATTGAAGTGCTTTCCAGATATCATGTTTAATCATTTGGAATTGTTTCTAAGGCCAAAATTTGCTTCTAAACTTTGAACATCTACTTTTACTCCGCTGTAAAGTCTTGGGATAAGTATTAAAAACATTAAAAATATAGACAAATGACTTTCTGTTTTTAAATTAGGTCTAGTTTGCTGAAGATAATAATTTGTGACATGAACCTAAAGAAGCTGCAATAATTGACATAGTCCAAAGTAGCAATCTGATTATAGTTCTCTCAATTGTAGCTTTCTCTAAACTAATTCCATCTTGAACTTAGGGAATGATGTCATAGTTTCTCACTGTATATTTTCCTTTTATGTAAATAAAAGGCAGTGTCCACTGACATTTTACATGTGAAGATTTGAACAAAGAATAATATTATCTATTATTTGAACAGATAATCTACAGTTACATCAGCACTAGGTTATAATTGGACCATAGCCCTGGGACTACCCAAATTTCTCCTTCAATTTATTTCTATAGAGGGCACATGAGTCAAAGTACATGTTCTTATTTACCAGGCACTGCCCCAACCCAGAGAGAGTTTGGCAGCATTTAGAGAGCACCGCTTTGCTTATGCTAGGTAGGCAGAGTAGCAGAATGAAAGCCAGTCACAATACCTGTTTTGCCTGATTCCAGTTTGAGCCCAAACAGAAATTGATGTTATTATACAATTTATGCAAGCAACCCCTAGACTGGAGTAAAACAGTGAAAGCAGAAAGGAGTTAAGAAGTGAGATAAGGAGCAGCTTTGGCCACCAGTCCAGGCTTTCCTTACAGGGTACACCTTTCTCCAGGTGATGCCCTCAGCTCAGTCTGCTGGTTGGGAAAACAGCATCACCCAAGGAGAAAGCAGCCACAGGAACATGAGCTGCTCTTCGGTCCAGCACCTCCAGGGATCTGAAGGACAGGGGGCTGGACACCACATATGCTATTGACCTCTACCTCCAAAATGTGGATTAATCAATTTTCCCTTTGGGGACAGAAGGGGGAATAAAGTGAGTAGCAGAAGGGAGAGGCTGAAAGAGGCTCTGAGCTTGCTTTTAAATTTAACCTACTTGTGTTAGTCTGCTCACGCTGCTTTAACAACATAACACAGAGTGGGCAGCTCCTAAACAACAGACACTTATTTCTTACAGTGCTGGAGGCTCAAAAGTTGAAGATCAAGATGCTGGAAGAGTCAGTGTCTGGTCAGGGCCTATCTTTTAATGGACAGTGCCTTCTCTGTTCCTCACATGATGGGAGAGACAATGAGCATGTTGGGGCCTCTATCCCATTCATGAGGGGTTCATCCTCACAACACAATCATCTCTTGATACTATCACCTTGAAGGTCATAATTTCCACATATAAATTTGGGGGACCACACTCAGACCATAAGATTATCTTATTAAGTAAGTGCTGCTAATTTCTATAGTGCATTTGCCTAAGTTCAATGTAATTAGGCACGAGGGGAATGCTTTTTCACCTGGGTCAGTTGGAAATAGATAAAACATTCAGAATTCTTTTCCCTGACAATACTATCCATGCCTTAGTCTTTCATTTTCACCTGATAATTTCAAAATCTAAGTATCTTTGTATATTCCCAAATATCTGTTAGTTGCATTTGTAATGAATCCATGTGTGTGTCCTACAGGCCCCTCAAACTCAACTTTTCCAAGATTGAACTCATGTCTATTTTCTAAACCTGCTTACTTATATTTTCTACCATCAGTTCAGTTTTGTAAGTGGCAGAGTTTGAGGTATTTCTAGCCATGCCCCTCTCTGAGGTTCCCAGTCCAGTTACCTTCTTCCTCTTAGACTTCTGCACTCTCTACCCCTTCTCTTAAACTTCACTTTGATTTTTTTTCATGAAACTATCCCTATCTAAGCATTGCTTTCTTCGAAACAATCCTCAAACATGCTACCATAGAGTTAGATTTTATGTCTTTATGATAAAAATTCTTCGTTGATTTCCTTAGCGTTATAAAGGAAAGGTAAGTGAATTAGCATTTATTGAGCACCACTAAATTTTAGGTGCTATGCTAGAAAGGGGAAATATTATATTTTATTCAGTCTTCACAATAATCCTGTGAAGGAGCATGTAGTCCATTTTATAGGTGAGGAAGGTGAGTTTGCGAAAAATAAAGTAACTTGTCTCAGGTCACCCAGTTTATAAGTGGAAGTGCCAGGATTTGAGGCTAAATTTGGCTGTTTTCTCCTGATTCTCTTTTATATCCCATTTGCATTCCCAGAGCCTACCATGTTTTCTTATGACTCTAACTTCCACTATCTGCTGTTCCTTTGTTTACAGACTCCTCCACTGTCCCCACACTCCTCTGGAGGCCCTCCTGTAAAACAAACCTCCTCTTTTAAATCTTCCTTGATTTCCCAAGATTTATTCTGTACAACATGCATACCTTTGTTATTGGCAGATAAAATGCTTTATTGCAATCATTTTTGTGTTTCCTGCTTTCCTAAGAGCTGGGGAGTTTTCTAAGGGGGTCTTTGGATCTTCTAGCTGAGAATTTCCAGAACATTACTCAGTGTCTAATACAAAGTAGGCATAAAAAATGCACACCTGGTGAATGCAGAATAAAGCAATCATAGGCATCACTATTTTTCCAGTTCTGCTGAAATTTAACGTGAGCAAATATTTGCCTTTTGTCTCTTCCTACTAGAAAGTGTCACAAGACAAAGATTTTTAAGTGATTTATTCACTGCTGTGTCCCTTGTACTAAAACTGCACCAAACTCATAAAAAAATCACTTAATACATACATGTTAAATTAATTATTTTCACCAAATTACTAATTCCCAGCTTCTCATATGAGAAGATTATATTTTTTCCAAAGCCCATTTCATCCCTTTAGGTCAATAGATTTATTAAAATTTTTGAGCTCCAAATATATGCCTGGTTTCATGCTAAGTATTGGAATTTAAAAGATGAGTAAGGAAAATTCCTTCCCTTAAGGAGCTTACATGTTAATGAGTAGGCAATTACTGATAAAGCCAATATAGCTACTTTTAGGAGTTACACTGAAGACAGAAATAAGTAGTTTTCTGGAATGCTAATAGACTTGCCACATTCTCTTAAACTTTGATTACTGTGATCTCCCTTGAGGACCATTTATGTGGCAGAGAAATAATTAGCCGACACAAAAAGAGAGGCAATGATTGCATTGTGGAAACATATAGCCTGTAAATCTATCATTTGTAAATTTATAACAAATTCAAAAGAGCTGAAGTTTGGGTAAAAAGTTTAAAGATATTATTCTGTTTAGTATGAAATATTTGCATTTCCATTTTCTAGAAATAACTGTTATCATAATGCCCTAATTAAAACAAATTCTTTAAATAAATAATCCATAAAAATCTATAATAGTCCTCTTCTGTCATTTCCAAAAAGCATAGACAGGTGTCATCGTGAGCTTCAAAGCATTTTGTCTTTAAAATTATTCTCATAAATTAAGAAAAAATAATTTTTTGGTGTAAATAAAAGTAATGATGAGGAAAATATTATTAAGAATGATTCAGGAATTCTATTTCTTTTGGTTGAGTCTAGGGAGTTTGGGTATTGCCAAGAATTTATTTATTTCCTCCATATTTTCAAGTTTATGTGCTTAGAGATTTTTATAGTATTCAGAGATGATATTTTATATTTCTGATTTCTGTGGTACCAGTTGTAATTTCTCCTTTTTCAGTTTTGATTGAGATTTTAGAGTGATTTCTTTGCTATTTTTGGTTAATCTAGTGAAAGCCCTGTTGATTTTATCTTTACAAAGTACCAATATTTTTGTTTCATCAATCCTCTGTATAAGTCTTTTGTTATCAATTTCACTTGTTCTACCATGATCTTGGTTATTGCTTTCCTTATGATGGGTAGGAATTCCTGAATAGACAAATATCAATTAACAAAGCTGAAGTGGCAATTAAAAAAATCTTACACCAGAAATGTGCTGGACCAGGTGGTTTCAAACCAAAAATCTTACCAGATATACAAAGAAAAGCTTGTGCCTATATAAGGAATGATTCCATAACCTAAAAAAAGAAGGAGTCCTTCCTAACTCATTCTATGAAGCCAATATCACCTTGATACCAAAGCCAGGAAATGATACACCAGAAAATTAAAACTATAAACCAATGATACTTATGAATATAAATGCAAAAATTATGAATGAAATCCTAGCAAACCAAATTCAGCTGCACAATAATAATCCACCACAATCAAGTGGTTTTCATCCCAAACATGCAAGAATGGATCAACATGCACAAATCTATAAATGTAATTTGCCACATAAATAGAAAGAAAAACCAAGATCATATGATTCTCTCAAAAGATGTGGAAAAAGGATTTGACAAAATTCAACATGCTTTTATAACAATAACACTTAACAAAATAGGCATAGATGAAAGATACCTCAAAATTATAAGAGTCATATGTGACAGATCCATAGACAACTTCATATTGAACAGAGAAATGTTGAAAGTATCCCTGCTTAGATAGGAAACCAGACAAGGTTACTCACTGTCACCACTCCTATTCCACATAGTGCCGGAAGTCCTAGCCAGAGCAATCAGATAAGAGCAGGAAACCAAGGGGATCTAAATGAGGGAATGAAGATGTCAAACTATCATTTTTTGCTGATGATGTGATATTATATCTAGAACCCTTCCCCCCATTCCACCAAAAGACTCCTGGAATCGATAAAAAATAATTCAGAAAAGTCTCAGGTTACAAAATCAATGTACACAAATTAGTAGCATTAGTTTCATTGACAACAGTCAAGCTAAAAATCAAATAAAAAATGCAATACTTTTCACAATAGCAACAAAGAAAATAAAATATCTGGCAATATGTTTACCAAGGTGGTGAAAGACCCCCACAGGGAGAACTATGAAACACTGAAGAAGGAAATTGCAGAGTCTGTAAACAGAAAACATATGCTCATGGATTGGCCAACTCAACATCGTTAAAATGTTTATACTACCCAAACTGATCTACAGATTCAGGGCAATCCCCATTTAAAATACCAATGAGATTTTTCTCAGATCTAGGAAAATTAGTTCTACACTTCTTATGGAAGCAGAGAGGACCCTGAATAGTCAAAGGAACTTTCAGCAATAAGAACAAATTTGGAGGCATCACTTTGCCAGGCTTCAAGATATATATCCTGCAAGGGCATAGTAAACAAAACAGCATGATACTGGTACAAAAACATAAATACACTGACAGATAAGAACAAAGAAGGGAATGTCAAATCACTTAGAAAGCATGGCTTTCAAACGTTTTTCACTCGTTCTTTTTTATTCATTTCTCTAAGCCCCTTCCTTTACAGGCATACCCAGAGTAAAAAGATTGTAACTTAGATTCTCAGTGATAAAGCTGACAATGACACCAGTTAACTTGTATTAGCCTAACTTGGGAAAGACCCAAATTGCTGGCAGTATTGTAGCTTTTACAATGAAAATCAATGAGCTAAATTGGCTAGAACAAATAAAGTGGTTGAGGGTAATGATGAGTGGCAGAAAGAGAAACCTATAATTCAGGAACCAGGAAAGCCAGTGCACTTAGCTAGCTCAGCACAGAAACTTGTTGAAATACATTGGATAGTTATATTATATATTTTAAAAGTGGTAGCTCAAGATTTTATTGTTTTCTCTAGTGGAGTTAAAAAGAGGGCTTCTTACTAGTTTGTTTAGATGAAAAATTCAAGATCTCATTCAAATTAGAATTGTAGAGAAAGACATTTGCCAAGGACATGTAGGAGATCAAGTTGGGTAATTGGAGCATGTCCAGGAAAATGTTTCATTTTCACCAGATTGAAAAATAAATCAGCTGTGTATTAGCAGTGTAACTCTGTGAATGAGGTATTTTTGTTGATGCTCATATGAGCAGTGTATTAAGGATCTAATTTGATACACACAAAACTCAATATGATTATTCACCATTGAGCCCTTGCAGAAATGAAAAAAATGGCAAAATCTTCACTTCTGAGTCATTATTTTAGTTAGAGGACCAGAAAAGGGTGTGTGAGTATGGAGGTTAGAGTTGGAGGGACAGGATGTCAGGACTTCTACAAGTAGTCTCCTTCCTCTGCCCCTGTGATATCAAAGATGCAAAATTCAATTATGATTGGATAGAGGTGAAATCAATTATTGATGGTTGCTAAGGAAACCATTAACTTTGCAGATCTGTGCTAACCACCAACACATCCATGGTCACTGCCACCTCTGAAGTTCAATGCCAAATACTGAAAAGTCCTATGACGAGCAACTGGTGAGTGGTACAAGAGTCTCATCATATTAACTCTAATTCTGAAAGTATTCCAAACTGCAAGATACTTCAACCAACTACACCAGGACAGAGTTGCATTCCATCAACTGACCATTGGATTAAAATACAGCAAACTACCATGATGCCTAGAGACAAATTAGAGGATTTCCAGAGAGGATCTGGGAATGATGAGGTGGGAGAGCCTGCTCCAGTCAACTGGAATCCCTTTCTCCGACCTGCCAAATAACAATGGATGGAGACTTAACTTACTGGGTGCCTTAGGCAGTAGTATGGAAAGAATAGGGCCCCAGAGTAGGTGGTAAGGATACCCCTTCTGCAAATACGTGTGCTCTCTGGGATTTGGTCTGTGGCAGTGATCCATGCCCACAAGACAGATGGGGAGTTATCATAAAGTGACAAGCTTTGGCCTCAGTGCTCTTTACTTACATCAGCCCAAACTAAGATTCTGGTAGAGGCTCTAGAGATGCATTGACGTGATCATGTATTCTGGTAAATTTTCAAATGTAAGGTATTTAAACTGAAATTGGTTAAGCTTCTCTTTTCTATCCATTCTAATTTCCCCTTCCTCACATCTTCCTTCATGTGAGGGGACATGGGAGTGGGCAATGGATATTTTAGGTCTGATTCTAGTAACATTGACTTGGGGAAATACTTAGTTGCCTTTTAGTCGGGTATGTTTATGTGACCAAGAGTTTCTTCTGTGCAACACTGAACAACTGTTGGGTAGGTGGAGGATGGTGCCCTTAGGAAGGGGCAGGGGAAGGACTGTGAACATGGGTGTGTGACCTTAGATTTATACAGTGTCCAGCACTCAGAGGGTCCTGAGCTGGTTGGACTATCTGTCATCACTTTCTTGGAATTCTTAGTACTTTTAAACAAGAGGCCCTGCCAATTATGTAGCCAGTTCTGACTGCAAGCATCTCTCATAGACATGAATGATAAACACAGGGGGTGTACCACACTCAGCTCATCCTTGGCATCATTCAAGACAAAAAGGGACTCTACCCATCCCCCTCGAGGGAGAGTTAATGGTGGGACCACACCTATGGAGCATATTACAAAGGTACAAGTCAAATCTATCAAGTATAGAACACAAATGTCTTAACACTGTGACTAAGTAAATGAGGTGAAAGCTATGTTAATTAGTAGGATGTAAGCACTCCAATTTGTACAAACAATCAACACATTGAATCCCACAAAGACATAAGTGTATTCATGATCTATGCATATGTGATTTAATAAAAAAGGGGGGGGAACTCTACAAGTGGTTGACTCATTCAACATTTTCCAACAGTTCATGTTTTCTTTTCAAGTGTATCATGCAAATAGAGTTCCTTAAACATATATTAATATGTATTTTGATTTAAATATTTCAATTATAGTGAGCTTGTGCATTATAAGGTTGTTCAAAGTTTATAGTAAAAAGACTTTCAAGGTCTCTAAAATACAATTTGAAAGACTCATAAGAAAAGCTTGAAAGAGATGCTAAAGTTATTTAAAAACTTGTCAAGAAGGTCAAATAAACCATTTTAACTGACATATAAATGACCTTTTTGGAACATTTCAATAAAAACACTCCTGGTTTTGAGGTATATGATTGTAATTTTAAAATTGATTTACCAAGCATATGAGAGAAAATTCAGATAAATGATAAAATCATTAGAAATTATTCTAGAATCCAGAATTAATAGTAAGACAACAATTCTCAGTCCAGGAGCAGCAGCTCACACCTGTAGTCCTAGCACTCTGGGAGAATGAGGTGAGTAGATTGCCTGAGCTCACAGGTTCAAGACCATGAGCAAGTGCAAAATCCCATTTCTAAAACAACAACAAAAAACAGTTGGGTTTGTGGCAGGCACCTGTAGAACCAGCTACTTGGGAGGCGGAGGCAAGAGAATTGCTTAAGTCCAAGAGTTTGAGGTTGCTATGAGCTATAATGCCACAGCACTCTACTGAGGGTGACATAGTGAGATTCTGTCTCAAAAAAAGAAAAAGAAAAGAAAACAATTTTCAGATTATGTTCAAGAAAAAGAAAATAAAAATTTCACACAAATTAACTAATAAGTTTTTTATTTAATAATAATTCAATAATTGAATAAGAGTACATTATCTCTATAGTAATAGATAATTACATGTCATAAAATCATACACATATGATTAGTGGTACATTCAAATTTGAAGTGCCCTGAAATCTTAGAGCTCATATAAACAAAAAATACTGTAGAGTCTTTCACAAATTTAAGAAATTATGAAAATTTACATGATGTTACTGATGATAAACGGTAAATTTGAAGGAAACTTTTCTATAATATCAATTTTTAAGGCTTTAATAAATATTTCTAGAGGAAATAATAAAATCTTTTTATTCTGTTTATAGAAAATATTATAAAATGTCCTATCATTATATAAAGAGGCTATAAAATGTGTATAGCAAAAATGTAGGTAAAAGTATTGCAAAGGCACGCCAGCAGTTCAGTTACTAAACCACATTATGCTCTTTTTTTCTGATTTTGGTGATATTTGTGGTTGTGAGCTATTTAAAATTTGCATTGTTTTGTGATTTCCTTTCTCATTCTAAATAAACATCCACTTCTAAAAACTCTAATTTGATACTTATAATTTTGTATTTTTTAAGTGCTAACATCCCCTCCTCTAATTTTATAATCTCCAGGACTCAAAACTTGGCTCCAGCCCTGCTCAATTCATTCAAATACATTAGTGAAGACGCAAAGCTGCTCAGTCTGGTTTCCTGATACTAGATCCAGTGGCTTAAAGTGATACTTTGACCTTAAACTTAAAAACAATCTTGTAAACACTCTCTCATTGTAAAATGAGTAGGTACCCTGAAGAGAAGCAGTGTTCTACTCCACTGCCTTGCTGCCTTGAATCTTTCGCTTTTGGGGGGGTTTGACCAAGTACCCAAATTTGTTAAATAATGAGGTTTCAGAGACCCATGAGGCATACAGTAAGCAAGCATAAACACTCTCTAATCCAAAGCTTTTTCTTTTTAAATGAGGAAAAGGAGGTCCTTTTATGCACACTCGATCAAGCCAGGAACTGGTGCTAAAATGTAGATTTAACTCCCCTCTCAGCTCTTTTCCCATTTATTTCACACACTCATTCATTCAATTGGGTGCTTAATGAATGAATGTCATGCTCTCTGTAAGGTCCTAGAGATTCAGCAGCAATCAAAGCAGATAATCCCTGTGTGGAGAGCTCATATTCTAATGAAAAGCAGAAAATCAAGAGAAGTATAGTAAGTACTGACACAGTGATCTCAACCTTTCTGCCCCCATTCCCAGTATCTGACTTGTTTATTCCGGGTCTTCATAAATAAGGCTGGCCTCTTGTAGCTATTTTGAATCATACTCTGGAAAACTCTCCACTATTCTTCTAAGAGGCCGAATGTCAAGTGTTCAAGGATCATTGACAACCAGTGAGTGGTCAAGTCTTTCCTCTTAATTAGAAGATTTCATTTTATTAAGGTCATTTTGGTAGAAGTTTACATATGAAAGTTTTGCAGGAACACTGCATTTCTGATACAATCTTGACAGTTTAAAGTTAACAACAAATGCCAATTTAAAAAAAACAAAAACCTCTTAAATGAGCCCAATGCATATAGAGCATTGTAAATAAAGTTAAGATTGACATCAATATTTGAATAGACAAACAATAATGGGCTAGGTTGTCATTCACTAGAAGTAAAAAAATAAAATGTGGTATGTTGCAGAAAGATAAAGACCTAAATAACTGACATTTAAAAAAAGGACATTGTTTTTACTAAAGTATGTAGAGAAATTCTATTCAAAACTATTACAAAAGTCTTCATGGAAGACTAATACAGCATTTAGCTAGGAGCTTTGGTCAAAAAGGACTAGATATTCATAAGGTAAAGACATTAATAATCTTATTATCATAAGTAATTAGTATAAATTATCTATTCATACAAATGATGATGTTCTGGGTGAGCCAGTACCATACTCATTAGTAACTGGGCCCCCCTATGTCTTGTAATGTGAATTAGTATCTCACTGACTAATTTTCCCTTGTTTCTAACAAAGTAGCACAACAGATGGCATGACAAACAAATGGCTTGAAAAGAATAGAAATTCCATTCAATCTATATAGATGGTGTAGGGTCCAAGAGAAAACAGACTTTTGAATGAGACTGTCTCTCAGGAGCATGAGAGGCCAGAATGCACTTGCTTGGTAATTACAGATGTTTTGTGATTGCCAACTATGTGTCCATCGTGCCCACATAGACCGATAATAACTAATCAATTATAGGGTGTGTCAGAAGTTGTTAAATGCTCAGGAAAGAAAGAGCAGAGTAAAATTGACGGGACCAGGAATGCAGGGATGGGACTGTTGAGAACCTCAATAGGATGGTGAAAGTGGGTGCCATTGAGAAAGTGACTTTTGAATGAAAACCTGAAGGAGGTGAAGCAGGTGCAGTCATGGAGACGCAGGGATCTGGGTGGTGGATAGGAGAGCATCCCAAAAGTCTGTGCGAAGGCGTGAAATGGGGTCACAGCCAGTGTGTTTAAGAAACAGAAAGAAGGCCATTGTGCCTATAAATTTTTCTTTTCCTTTATAAAAAATAAGGATTGATCAAATGGAGGTAAGAAAACGGAAAAGATTTTATTTCTAAAAATAAGAACAGATTCAACAATTGGAAGGCTGGAAGTGGATTATGTGCTGATGAAATGCATGCTCGGAAGCATGGAGACATGAGCAAGTGGTGAGATCAGCTAAGGGAATGGCCGGCTGGAGCTAACCTGCAGGATTCAGAGCAGCGACATGTGGGAAACAACGGGGTGAAATCCTGGAGCAAAAGTCCTTAATATGGATGGACTTTGGATTTCTTTCTTCAAGTGATGAGAAAACCATCAAGAGAGCAACGTGATGTTGTCGGGTTCATTTTTATTATTTTTCAAATGGTTCTAGTGCATTGATCTCCAACCATTTTGGCACTGAGAACTGGTTTCATGCAAGACAATTTTTCCACCCACTGGGTGGTGGTGGTGGGTTTGATATGAATCTGCGGGTAAATGACTTATTATGGTCTTAGGGCAGTCAAACCTCTTGGATAAAGATAATCTGTATTTACAGCTGTTCCCAGAACTGCATCACTCCCTCGGCCCCATCTCAGACCATCAGGCATTAAATTCTCAAAAGGAGCAAACGCAACTTAGACCCCTGACATGTGAAGTTTACAATGGGTCTTCACTCCTGTGAGAATTCGGGCCACTGCTGATCTGACAGGAGGTGAAGCTCAGGAGGAATGGGGGTACCCATTGCTCACCTCCTGCTTTGTGGCCAGGTTCCTAACAGGTCACAGAGTAGTTTAGGTCCGTGATCTGGGGATTGGGGACCACAGATTGACAGAACAGTCCATCTAACAACTAAGGAAGATACATTCTTCTCAAACTCACATGGAACTCACCAAGCTAGACCATATTTTTGACCCTAAAACATATCTTAGCAAATTCAAAAGAATGGAAATTATGCAAACTACATCCTAGATCACAATGAAATAAAACTAGAAGTTAGTAACAGAATGATAGCTAGGAAACCATCCAACATTCCGTGATTAAATATCAATTAGGGGAATACATAAATAAAATGTGGGATATTCATACAATTCAATAATAATCGGCTATTAAAAACAAGACTATTCACACATGTAAACAAAAACACTGTGTTAATGAAGTAAAACATGTCTATGAAGTTGAAGAATACTTCGAATTAACTTGTTGTGATAGATGTTGGAACACTTGGCAAAGAGTGTGGGCTGCTGATTTCAACAGATCATGAGGGAATTTTCTAGGGTGTTGAAAACATTCATACTTTGATTAGGGTTGTAATTACTTTGAGATATATATATATATATATATATATATTAAAAACTCATTGGTCCTTAGATGAAATTAAAATTCATTTGTATAGGTTCCTTTGTCAAGTGTCTATTTAAGACTTTCAGGGTGGCGCCTGGGGTTCAGTAAGTCGGGCATTGGCCCCATATACTGAGGGTGGTGGGTTCAAACCTGGCCCCAGCCAAGCTGCAACCAAAAATAGCCAGGCGTTGTGGCCAGTGCCTGTAGTTCCAGCTACTTGAGAGGCTGAGGCAAGAGAATCGCCTAAGCCCAAGAGCTGGAGGTTGCTGTGAGCTGTGATGCCACAGCACTCTACTGAGGGTGATAAAGTGAGACTTTGTCTCTAAAAAAAACAAAAAAAACAAAAAACTTTCAGCCAATTTTTATTGGTTGTTTATCTCCTACAATTGAATTGCAGAAGTTCTTTGTATATTATGGATTTAAGGCCTTTGTTAGATACACAGTGAATTTTTCTGCCAGTAAAATGGCAGATGGTTTTTTTTTTAAATTTGAAAAGTAGAAGTTTTAAAGTTCAATTTATCCATTTTTTTTAAGGTTCGTATTTTTTGTATACTATCCACAAATCTTTGCTACTCTGAAGTTGCAAATATTTTCTCCTGTGTTCTTTTAGGAGTTTCACAGCCATAGCTTTTACTTTTAGATCTGTGATCTATTTGAAGTTAATTTGTATGTATGGTGCAAAGGTAAAGATTTACAGTTATGTGGACTTAATAGGAGATGCATTCTGAGAAATGTGTTGTTAGGCAATTTTGTCATCATGCAAACATCACAGAGTAGACTTACACAAACCTAGATGGGGCAGCCTACTGTACACCTAGGCAAAGCGGTATAGCCTATGGCTCCCAGGCTACAAACCTCTACAGGATGCTACTGTACTAAAATACTGTAGGCAACATTAACACAATAGTAAGCGTGTATAACTAAACATACTGAAACAGAAATGGTGCAGTAAAAATATGGTGTGAAAGATTAGACAGAGTACAATGGAATAGGGCACTTGCTATGAGTGGAGCTTGCAGGACTGGGGGCTGGTCTGGGTGAGGCATTGACCGAGTGGTGAGTGAACATGAAGTTCCAGGACATGACTCTACACTACTGTAGAGTTTATAAACACTGCACACTCAGGTCCCACTAAATTTCTAAACATATAATAAATTAACATTAACTTACTTTTTAGCATTTTTTAAAAAGTTTAACATTTTTAAAATTTTTTGATGTTTTTGTAATAGCACTTAGCTTAAAACATAAACATATAGCTGTACAAAAAGATTTTCTTTCATATTTTCTTTTCTCACAGCTTATTCTGTATGCTTTTAAAAAATGTTTTGTTTTACTTTTTAAACATGGTTTGTTAAAAACTAAGGCACAAACACACACATTAATCTAGACCTTCATAGGGCCAGCATCACAAGGAGATAGTTGGTGACAGAAAGTTTTCTGCTGTACTATTGTCTGGTGGGACCACTGTCATATATGAGGTCTTCTGTCAACTGAAATGCTGTTATATAGCACAGGATTGTATCTATCTTTCTGTTTCAGGAACATTTGTTGAAAACACTATCTCTTCTCCATATAACGACCTTGCCATCTTTGTTTAAAATCATTTAACATTATGTGTGTGGGTCTGTTTCTAGACTCTATTCAGTTTCATTGATCTATATGTCTATCTTTACTCCTAATCCACATTGTTTTGATTATTGTAGGTTTATAATAAACAGACTATAGTTCTCATACTTTGTTTGGACTATGTAAAATACTATAACTACTTTGGAAAATAATTGGTTAATTTCTTATAAAATTAAATGTACATGTATCAGATAACCCAACAATTCAATTTAAAGGCATTTGCCAAAATACCTATTACCCCACAAAGATTTTGAATGAATATTCATAGAAAATCTATTCATCTTAGCCCTAAAATGAAAAAGACTCAACTATCCAACAACATTTGAATAGATAATCAAATTGAGGTATATGCATACAATAGAATATACCCAACAGTAAACAGGAGCAATCTTCTAATTACATACAATGATATGAATAAGGATCAAAAAAATTATTTTGATTGAAAGAAGGCAACTAATGGGTACTGCGTGGTTCCATGTTATGTGAAAACTAGAAAAGAAAGCAGACAAATGGGAACTTTGGCTGAGTGATTGGACTACTTCAAATGCTTTCTCTGCATCTATCATGTGGTCTTTGCTTTTGATTCTTTGTATGTGGTGTATCACGTTGATAGACTTGTGTATGTTGAACCATCCTTGCATCCCTGGGATTAAGCCCACTTAGTTGTGCTGAATTATTTATTTTTCATGTGCTGCTGAATTCAGTTTACTAGAATTTTATTGAAAATTTTTGCTTTGGCTTGGCACCTGTGGCTCAGGCAGCTAAGGTGCCAGCCACAAGCCACATACACCTGAGCTGGCAGGTTTGAATTCATTCGGGCCCACCAAACAACAATGATGGTTGCAACCAAAAAAATAGCTGGGCTTTGTGGCGGGCACCTGTAGTCCCAGCTACTTGGGAGGTGGAGGCAGGAAACTCACTTGAGCCCAGGAGTTGGAGGTTGCTATGAACCATGATGCTACAGCACTCTACACAGGGCGACAGCTTGAGGCTCTGTCTCAAAAAAAAAAAAAAAAAAAAAAAAGAGAGAAAATTTTTGTATTTATATTCATAAGGGATATTGGTGTGTAGTTTTCTTGTGTCTTTTCCTGCCTTTGGTATCACGTGATACTGGCTTTGTAGAATGAGTTGGGGAGGATTCCTTCCTTCCTGATGTTATGAAATAATTCCGAAGTTTAGGTACCTTTGTAGGTCTGGGCAAACTTTACTATGAAACCATCTGGTCTGGGACTTTTTGTTGTTGGAAGAGTCTTTTTATTGATGCTTCGGTTTAATTACTTGATACTGATCTGTTCAGGAGTTCTATTTCTTCCTATTTCAGTTAGGGAGGCTGCGTGTTTCCAAGAAAGTAGATCTACCATTTGATCCAGCAATTACACTATTTGGTATTTCCCCAGAGGAAATCATTTTGTCAAAAAGATACATGTGCTCAAGTGTTTATTGCAACACAATTCACAATCACAAAGATGTAGGATTGACACAAATGCCCATCAATACCTGAGAGGATTAATAAAATATGATATAGATATATAGATATATACTATGGAGTTTCACTCGGCAACAACAAGAACAACAACAATAAACAAACAAAATGATGAACTTTTTGCGATAACCTGAATTGAACTAAACATCATTCTTCTAGGTGAAGTTTTATAAGAATGGAAGAAGAAACACCACATATAATCACTGTTTTAATACTAAAACTCAACAGAAGGCAAGCAGGTGGGTCAGAATAAAAGGGGAGGGGCAAATTCACATCTAATTAGGTACAATGCACACTATCTGGATAAGGGGTACAGTTATAACTTTGACTGAACTATATAAGGGAAATTCATGAAAGTAAAACATTTGTACTACCATAATATTCTGAAATAAAAAAAAATTGGTAGCTTTGGACGATATCTCCTAAAAGAAAAATGAAGCTATCCCTATGGGGTCTAATGTAAAAAAAAAAAAAATTAAAATAAACTGTTCTAAATTATCACAAAAGAGAGAAAGAATGAAGAAAATGTAAAACAGTCAACTAAATGATGGTGTCTATAATTCAATTTATCTTTTTGAATTGAGCTCATTATTTTCTCCCTTTTCCTGAACACTCAGTATATATTATATTCTATCTGAGCACACAGCCCGTTTACATTAGTCATTCAAGTATTTTGTGAAAGACGTGGGCCTGGAGACACAGGGGCACAGAACATGAAATAATACTAACATCAAGGGAAAAAGCAGATCTATGTTATCTTTGGAAAATAGTTTGGCTAACTATTACTAACTAAAGCATAATGGAGTAGAATAAATACAGGCGTGCTTATGCATCTTCAAATTTTAACTTACTATATTTTTTTTTTTATCACAAACCTTAGTTATGCTCAAAATTAGTATACATGGAACCAAAAGAAGTATCTGAGCCCTGAAAACATAATTTACAGAAAAGATTTTATGAATGCCAAGATAAAATTATTTTATATAACATATTGTAGTCTTCGAAAGACTTTCACATTAATTCAGCTTAAAGATCAGAGCGTTTTGAATTACTGACTCTTATCCTTATTTGTTCCAATCTAAGGGGAATTATATTTTTGTCAGGGAGAATTTTTTAAGGGATTAGGTTGAATGCAAATAACATCTTGGGCACTTTTTGAATCATCTGTCACAATGTTGAGGTAGAAAATAGGACCCATAATAACATTCTAGAACTTAACCAGTTATAAAAAGTCATGCTTTGCAGAGGTAAGACTGATTCTTTTTGACCAGCAGCCAAAAGCTCTATGTCAATTCTAAACAGAATACGCATACCTATTTGCTACATTAGATTCAATCTCAGGCATTTTAAATGAATCATCTTAACATTTAGAGGGTAGAATTGGAATGAATGGCATTGAACCTTAAGACAATCAATCAACTTCCAAAATCTTTCTTCTATCCATTCACTGTTCTCCAACTTCACTGCCACCAGCCAGTCTAGGCTACTGTCCTCTCTCCAGGGGACCAGGGCAGTGTCTCTTAGTTGGTCTTTCTGTTTCTATTCTTGCCCTCCTATAATCTATTCTCTGTGTATTAGTCAGAATGACCTTTATAAATACAAGTCAAATTAGCTCATTTCTCTTCCTTAAATTTCTATAATGACTCCTCCTTGATCTTTTAAGAAGATATAGGGGGCGGAGCCAAGATGGCGAACTGCAGCCAGCTTTTTACAGAAGCTCCCGTCCAGAAGGAGGCTGAAAGGACATAACCTTAGCAAATTGGCTGATGGTTTGGAGAAGAGACAAGAGATAAGATTGAAGATTGCACTTCAACCTTCCTGAGGCGAGCAGCGACCATGAAATTACAACCAAAAGGTACAAAATCCACCACCAAGAAGACGTGAGGGCACTCCCACACAACAAGGGCTCGAGCAGTTTACTCCATGCAAACAAGCGAGCAGAGTTCAAACTGCCTCCCACTCTATTCCATGGGAGAGACCCCCTAAAAACTGGACCTCCTACCCCCGCCAGCGTGCCACGGCACCCTCTGGCCAGA